>LELE01001087.1:0-13739 GCA_001043855.1 Epichloe uncinata
AATATTAGGGATTATTTATAATCTTTTCCTATACCTTTAATCTTTAGCTTTAATAAATATCTTAGCTAGGGGAGGTATATTAGGAAAAGCTCCCTAAAGTAATAAATATATAAATATAGCTTATATAATAACTAGGTTAAAACCCTTAATAAAATAATAGTAGAGATAATATATTAGAAGTACCTCTGTAGACTAGTTATTACTATAGCGCACTATATACCCTTTAGGTATAAAAGTTAGGTAGCGTCTGCACCTCTAATTGACCGAAATCGAACCTTTTCTATTATCTACACCGACCCCTACCTTGACAGTAATATATGATGTCAGAAGTAAGTTGATTCTCTACTCCAGAGTGCTGAATCTGGCCTTAAATCAGTCTCCTATATGACTGCACGCATTCTGCCACGTAACATATGTATGCGCATTTTGTAGTGATCCACGGTACATGCGTATGTACATGCGTATGTACATGTTTCGTCCTTGTTGAAACCACCAGCACGGACGTGGATCTCAGCCTCTGGCTGCGAGCTGGCCTGCCAGCCGCCGCAGAAGTGAAAAAATTCTGCCACCTCCATGCACTTCCACGTCGATCGCGACGCCCTCGTCGCCCTTGGACAGGCGCGACAGAACCCGGGCGGTGAGCGCCCCACACAAAATGAACTTCCACAGCCTGGAAGTACCTCGGCGCAACAAGCAGCGCCGCAAATACCTAGAGCATGAACCAATTCCCTCCAAGCTGCACGAAGCCGCCTGGAGTCCGCATACGGGCCCAGCTTGACTCGCTCAGCCGCCTATGACGACTGGCGCAGCCCGCTTTGCGGGTCCGGCGTCGGCCCAGGATTTCCAAACACGATGGAATGCCAACGTCCCATATTAGGGGATGCAACACAGCGGCAGGGCACGCCTTCAAGATGACGGACGAGGCATTTACGTAGTCTGAAAGTAAGTTTGGCAGCATGTGAGAAAGCCTGTGACGTACGCCTCAGAGTTTTGCGGCCATGTACTTTCGTACTTGTCAGCCAAGTCTCCTCGAGCTGTTTTGGGGGGGGTTCGGGTTCATCGCCGTCGTTGTCATTTCCTGATCTCATCTCCAAAGCATCCTGTTTTCATTTTTTTCCCTCAAAAAAAAGCCTTTCATGGACCTGGCCTTGGTCTCGTCTTCCTTGCTAATTCTTCATGATCAAAAGCCGCCGAGATGAAGCACTCAAGAAGTCAGCAGACTATTGTCATCAAGCTGGGTAAGTGTTCCCTGGTGTCAACCCCAACGTTTACCCTCAATGGTGGCCGGCTTCTTTGATGGCAAGTTGTCAGATGTATCGTGGGTCACTGCGGTCTAACCGGCTTTGCCTTGGCAGGGACGAGTTCCATCGTGGATGAAAAAACTCATGAACCTCTGTTGCCCATCCTTACCTTGATTGTGGACACCGCCTTCAAGTTGAGAAAGAATGGCCACAGAGTTGTCATCGTCTCTTCCGGAGCCATTGGAGTCGGTCTCCGGAGAATGGAGGTTGACAAGCGTCCCAAGCACCTCGCACAGCTTCAGGTACGCCGAAGTGATACACTATGCTTTCGGTTGTCCTCTTTCAAAACATCCGCTAACATGGTTTGCCATTCTAGGCCTTGGCGGCAATTGGTCAATGTCGTTTAATGAGTCTTTGGGACAGCCTCTTTGGCCACTTGTCACAGCCAATTGCTCAAATTCTGTTGACCAGAAATGATATTGCAGATGTAAGTGTCATCCGCATCCTTTGCTGTGGCCCAAAACAATTCCTTATGGGAGCTTTGTGTCTGGATTTCTTGTACAACATTTGCCGCAGGGAACTGACCCTTTGTTTCTTGTTACTTTGAACAGCGCACACGGTATTTGAATGCCCAAAATACCATCAATCAACTTCTTGACATGGGCGTCATTCCCATTGTCAACGAGAACGACACCCTTGCCGTTTCTGAAATCAAATTCGGCGACAACGATACTCTCTCCGCTATTACCGCCGCCATGATTCATGCCGACCTTTTGTTCCTCATGACGGATGTGGACTGTCTCTACGACAAAAACCCTCGAACGAACCCCGATGCCAAGCCCATTGAAATCGTGGACGACTTTTCCGTTCTCGAAGCAGATGGTAAGCTTAACCTTCTTCCCCCGCACTCTGCACTCTGCACTCTGCCGAGCTACCTTTTTCGATTGTGGAACTAACTGATTGTCCAAATAGTTTCAAGTGCCGGGTCTTTATTGGGAACAGGCGGCATGAGCACCAAGATAATCGCTGCCAAGCTGGGCACGTTGGCGGGTGTGACCACGATAATTACCCGGTCTTCCAACCCGGGTAACATTCTCGCCATCGTTCGCTACTTGCATGCATTGAAGCAAGCCAACGACAACCCATCATCTGCATCTGACTCTGATGACCACAGCGTGCATAGTGGCAGCGAGCCTCCGCTGTCTCGTACCACGACGTCACTGAACCTCATGGACCCCTCCATCATCAACATGAATGATGAACTCTCCCCCCCACTACACACGCGGTTCATGCCATCCAGTGATCCGATCTCAGATCGCTACTTCTGGCTGCTGCATACACCCACACCCCATGGTACCTTGTTCATTGATGAAGGGTGCCACCGAGCCTTGTTGGACAAGGCCGGGCTGCTCCCCGTCGGCATCGTTGACATCGCGGGGAACTTTGCACAGCATGAGGTGGTGCGTCTGGCGGTCGTCAACCGCCGATCCACACCCACTGCTGACGGTCAGATGTGGGATGGCGAGCCTCTCGAGGTTGGTCGTGCCTTGGTCAACTATGCCTCCGCAGAAATCACCAGAATCATGGGACACCAGAGCACTGATATTCATGGCATCCTCGGCTACGCTGATAGCGAGTATGTCGCTCAGCGATCACACATTGGCTTTTTCAGAAAAGACAGTCGACCTGCCACTCCAATCAGCGACCTCTTCTAATGACTTGTTGAACTATTTTTTTTATCGCAACGATCCACACATGCCGTTGCACGGCACTTACAGACAAATCTCTTGATACAGCATAATTGTTTGTTTCCCTTGGATACTGGCTGGCATCAATTTTTCTCAGTTTGCACCCACATTTTTTGTGGTCACAGATCGGATGAACCTAAATATTAACCGTCTACATCTTTTGACTGGATGAATGAATGAACATATTTTCATGTCTGCGGACGTTTCTTCCTCCAACAATATTTTCCAGTCGATCTCTTGTGTTTCCTGTCATGTTTGATCTCGCTTTTGCAACGCCCATGTCATGTGATTTTGAAATACAAACAGCCTAAATCTTCGTCCCGGGTTGAAAAAGACAAAAGAAAAGACAAAAAAAAAAAACACCAACGCCTTAAATGGGTGCCCGCTCCCCGTTGCATCTCGTTCCCATCCCGTTGTCTGCAAGCGCGACCATAACTGCGACCCTGTCTCATGTCGTAGCAAACAGGTTATCTTCATCACGCAGGTACTCCCCGCAATCCGCCTGTCTGAAGCATGTGATGTCAGTCGGGTCCAACCGGCGGGCCTCAGCCGTGCTTTTCGCCGTGATGCCAAAACCCAACGGGGTATCATTCATGTTGAACACGACCACACCCTGGTGCTCGGGACAGTCATCAGACCATCTGCCAACATGCGCCTTGACGACATTGCCGCCGTAGAGGAAGGGCATCTCGCCGTTGGGACGGACCCAGATCTTCCATCGGGCGTGCTCGGAAAGGATTTCGAGGGCGGTGATGTGCAGGCGAAACTTGCCGGTTTTTGTGAACTTGCCTACAAATGCGGGAGGATCTGCGTGTCAGCTACCGTCTCGAATAGGCCCTACTTTCTGGCGGAGAAAGAGAAAAGAAAAGAGTCCCAGTTTGTTTGTTTCAACGTCAGTGCAGCGGGATGCAGACATACCGATGCAGGTTCCCAGGGAAAGAAGCTTGTCGCGAGCTATCGACGTGGCAATGTTGGCAATAGACAGTCGGACATAGTACACTCTATCTCTGTTCAGCCGGAAACAAAACCGATCGCCATCGTCGAGGGGGGCAATGAGGTTCTTGAGCGAGTTGCCCGTGTAGTTGGCAAGCTTCGTGAAGAGGACCTTGGTCTCTTGCTCTGTGAGCGGGCGCATCCTTTTTTACTCGCGAGGCTCGCGGCTTTTCACGGATCTTTCTGACCAAGGCTGAGAAATTTTAAAAAAATCCCTCGTTCGTCACTCTTTTCTCTCGAACTGCAAACCTTTCTGTTGCTATGTCTGCGGCGCTGCCTGCAACGGAACGTTCGTCTGAAGCCTAGCAATCAGCTGTGGCAGAAAAGAAAAAAAAAATTCGGAAAGCCGACCCTTTCCCGTTAGGCTTATCGGAAGCGGGGGCTTACCGATAAGATCCCTTCGTCGAAAGAACGTGCGCAGGAACTTGCTAGCTAAACCAGGTCTTCACGAGGATCCTAAGATCATCTGCTGCGAGAATGGACATTTTGCTACTCGCGGTCCGACAAAATACTTCGTGATACTCATCGTGCAGGTGTTTTGTGGAATAGTCCAGGTTGTTTGAATCAAGCTGGCGCATGTCTAATCGACTCGATCGGGGAAGAAGGGGCAGTAAATATGGCTTCAGGGCGGCCTGAGGCCGAGGGGTCGTTCTGGAGACATCCGTGGAACTTGGAGCACCTGTCGCATAATAATTAATACAGTACCCAACAAGGAGAGGCAAATCTCGCGCAGACACTTGTTCAGCTCCTTCTTGCTTGGATTCCCATCAGACGCCTCTACCAGACCTCCTCTCTCGTGGGCTCACCTCTGTCCACAAGCTCTGAGCTCAGCTCCAGTGTTCCCACACCAAATGTACTAGGGTACGGCCTACCACAAGTGGATCTGCAAGACAGTTCTGATAAACCCCACCATTTGGTTTGACGGAGGGATTCAAGTGCGGCCGAGTTTATTGTGACTCACGCACTCTGCTTTCCTCGAACCTCCCGACAAACCAAGTGGATGAAGCCAATTCGACCTCGGACCATTTCCGCTTTTCCCTATATACCGCATCTCGTCGCGCGTAGCCTTTCTCGAACTCTCCCGTTGACCTGCTGGCGCAGCTTGTCCGTTTATCGTGCCTTCAACGCCTGTCAGGTCCAGAAGTCGCAAAAGAACCAGCCCGCGATGACTACGACAGCAACGACCCTCAAGGGTCAGCCCCTTGACAAGCCAGTCCTCGACGCCATGCTGAGGCGGCGTATGTTCTACACGCCCTCTTTCGAAATATACGGTGGCGTCGGAGGTCTCTACGATTACGGCCCTCCGGGTTGCTCTCTACAGGCCAACATTGTCGATCTTTGGCGCAAGCATTTCGTCCTCGAGGAGGATATGCTCGAGGTTGACTGCACCGTCTTGACTCCTCACGAAGTTCTCAAGACGAGTGGCCATGTCGACAAGTTTGCCGACTGGATGTGCAAGGATCCCAAGAACGGCGAAATTCTGCGAGCCGATCACTTCGTCGAGGCCATTCTCGAAGCAAGACTAAATGGCGACAAAGAGGCCCGTGGCCAGCAAGTGGTAGAAAAGGATGACCCCAAAAAGAAGAAGAAGAAGGCCAAGTCTGAGGCTGTAAAGCTGGATGATGCAGTGGTCAAGGAATACGAAGAAGTTCTTGCCAGAATCGACAACTACGACGGCCCTCAACTCGGCGAACTGATCAAGAAATACGACCTCAAGAACCCGGCCACCGGCGTTTTGCCCTCGGATCCCGTTGCCTTCAACCTCATGTTCCAGACCTCGATTGGTCCCAGCAGCAATCTTCCCGGTTATCTGCGCCCCGAGACCGCTCAGGGCCAGTTCCTCAACTTTGCCAAGCTTCTCGAGTACAACCAGGGCGGCATGCCGTTCGCCTCCGCCTCCATTGGTAAATCCTACAGAAACGAAATTTCCCCTCGTGCTGGTCTTCTCAGAGTGCGAGAGTTCCTGATGGCCGAGATTGAGCACTTTGTCGACCCTCAGGGCGGCAAGAAGCACGAACGCTTCCAGGATGTGGCACACGTGGAGCTAGTCCTGTTGGATCGCGATACCCAGCTCTCTGGCAAGACTAACACCCGAAAGCTCACTGTTGGCCAGGCCGTCAAGGAAGGTCTTGTTGACAACGAGACTCTTGGTTACTTCCTCGCCAGAATCCACCTTTTCCTGGAGAGGATTGGCGTTGACCTGTCAAAGATGCGATTCCGCCAGCACATGGCCAACGAGATGGCCCACTATGCTTGCGACTGCTGGGACGCCGAGCTGCTAACCAGCTCTGGCTGGGTCGAGTGTGTCGGATGTGCCGACCGGAGTGCATATGATCTGTCTGTTCATGCCAAGAAGACTGGCGCTCCTCTTGTTGTCCGCGAGCGCCTGGAAGAGCCCCTTGTCATTGAGGAGTGGCAAGTTGATATTGAGAAGAAGAAGTTCGGTCCCTTGTTCAAGAAGGATGCCAAGACGGTGGAGACGGCACTTCTGGCTACCTCCCAGGAGGAGCGAGAGAAGCTGGCCAAGCAGCTGAGCGACTCGGGCAAGATCAGCTTGGAGGTTGCCGGCGTTGGTGACGGCAAGGTTGAGGTTGGCAGTGACACCCTCAAGGTCGAGTTCCGCAAGCGCGTTGAGAACACGAGAGAATTTACTCCCAATGTCATTGAGCCTTCATTTGGTATTGGTCGCATCTTGTACTCCTTGATCGAGCACAACTTCTGGACTCGTGGCAGCGACGGCGGTGACGAGGCTCGCGGTGTAAGTTCTCATTCCACAATATCCCATGACCCGATGACGGCGATTATCGTACCCTGCTAACGCAACTTGAATAACTAAAACCCAACAGGTCCTCTCCTTCCCCCCCACAGTGGCACCCACCAAGGTTCTCATCGTTCCTCTCTCATCCAACGCCCAGTTCAGGCCTCACATCAAGAAGCTCTCGCAGCAGCTTCGCAGCATCGGCATCTCCAACCGCATTGATGACTCGTCGGCGAGTATCGGTAAGCGATACAGTCGAAATGATGAGCTCGGTACGCCCCTGGGCATCACTGTCGACTTCCAGACCTTGCAGGATGGCAGCGTCACCTTGAGAGACCGTGATTCGACGACGCAAGTCCGTGCCGAGGAATCCAAGATCATTGATGCTATCAAGGCTCTTGTGGGTGGCTCAAAGAACTGGGAGAAGGTGGCTTCCGAGTTGCCCAAGTTTGAGGGCCAAGAAGTCGAGATTGCTTCCCGTTGACACGAGTCGCACTTGGCGTGGATGGAGGGGGATATACTTGCTGGTGGAGGTGGCAAAAGAGCGGACACCTAATATAGTGAAATGACATATGAACAGATTATACTGCACATTCCTTCCGGATCGGTGGGTGAGAGCATGCGCAGATTCGTATATTGACTAGTATGAGTGCCGTGATGCACATGAGGCTTTACTCACATGGCCGTCCTGAGATGTGAGGCTGTTATGCGTCATGCTCATGCGTAATGCTCAACAGGAAAATCAAGTGGCCCCCCGTCGTCTTCGCTGTCCGGTTCATCCGATTCACCAGCGTAGGGCAATTCCCTGAGCATATTTCTTTCTTCTTCTATTACGTATCCGTCCTTTTTCTTTAAGACCTATATTGGTCTTGACCCGGAGGTGGCTGTTCCGTCCAAGTCGGAAGAGTGTTCATCGTCCTTGACAGGATCGGGTGCCATTCGACGGTCACGGACAGCTATCATGAGTAAAATTCCTAGAGCGAATAACGCGTCATTTCCAGGGTTTTGACTCTCTTTGATAAAGTGGTGGGACTTGATTGCATCAGAGGGAGGGAGAGAATATGCTTGCAAAGTTCCGCATGTGGTAGAGTAATTGTAGTGGTCTTCTTGCGGGTAATTACGTCCTGAAAGAACCCTATCGTTAGGTTTCTCTACCAGTCGAAGTTTCATGCTCGGTCCATTCGTCCTACGAAGAGGGCAGATGGGCAAGTGTAGTTGCACTGGCGGCGAAAAATGGCGTGCTCAGTTGTCACTGAAAATGATATATGGTGGTGGCTTATTTGGCTCAAAACAATGGGTGACTTGCCCGGGCAACATCTTGGCTGGTTCCTTAATTTACAACTTCAACTGCGAAAAGACATGAACTTGCTCTCCAAAGAGCTTCCTGCATAAGATGACCTTGACAGAAAAAAAAAAGCTTCATTGAGAAGATCTCGCACCATCAATACAAGGCAGTGCCGAAGCGGCGGAAAGATCCGTCCTAGGCATCATCGTGAAAGAGATCGATTGTGATTGTCCTAGTAGGCAATCGCAAAGTGTTTCCCTCTTGAGGCGGGGCCGGGGCCGGCGGGTCGTGCCTTGGCCTGACGCCAGACTGTTTGACCTGCTCAGGCCTGATTTTTCAGGCTGGCTGGCGCTGGCTCTTCTGCGTTTCTGCGCTGTTGGCTGCCCAAACTGACGAGCTGTGAAACGCCGCCATCTGAATCTCACAGATCAATGTGCAACGTCTGTCCCCGCCTGGGGAGCTTTGTACCGTTGTTAGTCGGACAAGCACAGAGCTCTCCTGCGTCACGGAGTCGTGTGCTCCGAGCTAACAGGAGAACAAATGACCTTTACTAATTAGTGTTCGATGTGGATGGATGTGTTGGCCGTGCTCGCAAGTGCTCAATGACCATCTCCATTTCCCAAGTCGTTGTCGCCGCCCCCCCTCCACCCCTTCTTGCTGCTAATAGTCCCTCCTCCGCCGCCTCCTCATCCTCCTCCTCCCACCTTTCTTGGTTCAAGCAACTTGTTCCATCTTTGACGGCCCTTGCACCGCCTCGAAGCCGTCCTGTTTCGCGTCCCAACAACCATTGGCATCTTCTGTTTTTTTTCCTGCTTTGCTGTTCGTGAAAAAGTGCCCCGGTTTTGGCCGACATTCGAATATTGCCTCTCCAACTCTCCTGGGCACTCGACCGCTGCTCCTTTGCCAGACATAACTATAACCCCCCCCCCAGGTCCTTGCGCCACCGCCCCTCTTTCGCTTTCGCCTGGATCACAGCGTCAAGGCCCGTCATTCCTGGATAGACCGAGGGCGCTCGAGCTCATATTGTTTCCTTTCCAACTTCGTTTTCTGTTTCAATCATCTTTTGATATCTCTGCGCCGAGCACCTAGCGCAAATAAACGTGCCTTGGGGACTTACAGCGTACTTGGGTCACCGCAACTCATTTTTTTGTCTCGGCATCGATACAACAGGATCTCAGGCACAAGGGCTTCCAGCTTTCGAAACGAATAGTACCTGCGACATCGGAATTTTTCAGCTCGACGTTGTCCGTTTAATTGCCTCCAAGATGGCGCAAAATGGGTACGTTTGATGCATTTCTTGCCCTTTGGCTTCCCTAAAACTATGCGAGCGATCCCGTCGCGGAGCGACACACTATGCGGATATCTGGTCTGCCCGAGCATCGCACCAGGGGTCTCAGCTCTACGACGACCGGCTGCTGTGGTTCAATGGGTAGCCAAGTATCAGCTAGACCGTCGTCGCCGTTGTCCTAGTTGGGCTACGGCTCTTCTTTGAGGAGTTGGAGCCTCAGATCCGGCTCTTGTCTCGCGTCTCTCTGAGCTTCCCTTCATAACCAGCCATGGCACAAACGCTATTGAAACAAACCTATACTTGGCAATTCTTGGACTAACAAGATCTCAGCGTCTACTCTGCCGGCCAGTTCATGAACCCTGGACCAGCTCCCAAACCTCCCTCTGACAGACCGCGACTCAACTTGACACCGAGCACCAATTTACCAGGAAACATGGCCAATATGGCGATTTCCCCCATTCGAAGTACCGCTACTTCCACTTACACGGGCTCTACAATTTCTCTACCGATTGCCCGCCAACAGTCGAACAACATGGACGGCATGGGAGGGGTTGCTGTCAAGAAAGAGGGTTGGGCATCAGTCAAGGAGAGCAAGAACTTCATTCAGCCTTGGAAGCAAAAGTATTTGATTCTTCGAAAGGAATCTCTGGACTTTCACAAAACGGAAGGCGGCAAGGTATCGTACACTCTATACTTGAAGGACGTCGTCAATGTTGGCAGAGTAGAATCCGCAGGCACCATCTTCGAGGTCAAGAGAAAGCCCGACGGCTCCTCAAACAGCCCTGGAGACGACGACGGTCAAACCAAGACACTCCAAATCAAGGTCAAGAGTGACGACGACCTATATGAATGGATCGACTTCATTTATGGTGCTTGCCCAGGCATGGGAGGCGTGAGCAACCCGACCAACTTTTCCCATGCCGTGCACGTCGGTTTCGATCCCCAAACTGGCGAGTTTGTGGGCTTGCCACCCGAGTGGTCTAAGCTACTCAATTCATCGGCAATCACCAAAGAGGACTATGAGCGTAATCCTCAGGCTGTGTTTGAGGTTCTCGACTTCTACACTGATCTTGCTAAGAGAGCCGAGAACCCAAATCAGTATTCTAGCATGACACCAACACCCCCAGGAGGCATGCAGCACAAACAGCTCGGTGCTGGGAGTTCGATCGCTCCTCCTCGTCCAGCTCCTCCCACCCCTACTCAGCGCAACCACAGCGGCACATCGCCACAATCGAGCAGCAGCACGTCAAGGCGGCCTGCGCCAGGAGAGCAGCAGCAGCAGCGCCAGCAGATGCAGAATACATCAGCCAACTACGTATCACAGGATGCTCTCAGAGAGGAACAACGAAGAAAGCAGATGGACGCGCAACGACAGCGTGAAGCAGAAGAGCGAGAACGGAGAGAGATGGAGGCCTACAATGCATCCCTACCCAAGAACAAGCTGCCCTTGGCTCAGCAAGAGATTGGTGGTGGCTATGGTGGTAACTCTGGATCCTCGCCATCTAGTGATCGCTACAATCCTTCGAAAGCTGCGCCGCCCGCGCCAAACTCGTCTGGCAGCCCAGCTAATGGCTTGCGCGCTCAGAGGGCAGCGCCTGCTCCTCCGTCGTCGAATTCTTCATCACGCCCACCCCCAGGGTCTCAATCAAGCTCCAGCGCCTACCGTGACCCTGCGAGCCAGGCACCGCGAATGCCGCGAAACGATGGGACTTCGGCACCGAGAAATCCAAACGGGACACAGACGCCGCAGCCGAGACAGCCTCAACCAGCACAGGCCGCATCTCGTCTTCCGGCCCCTGTCAAACCTCTGAATGTGGCTCCCAAGCCTAGCCAAGCCCAACAACAAGCAGACGGCGTCAAGGCCGCTGAAGCTGCTCTCACTGCAAAACCAGCACCATCAGAGCGCAAGCAGGATGTGCGCATGTCCACAATGTCGGAAAATGATGTTATGGCAAAGCTCAAGCAGGCCGTATCCAAAGACGACCCAAATCTGTCCTACTCCAAGCAGAAGAAGATTGGCCAAGGTGCCTCTGGATCTGTTTACGTTGCCAAGGTTAAGGAGACTGCCCAGGGTATTGCGCGAGAGATTCTTCGACAGCAAGGCGCGCGGGCGCAGGTCGCCATCAAGCAAATGGACCTTGCTCACCAGCCAAGGAAGGAGTTGATTGTGAACGAAATCATGGTCATGAAGGACAGCAAGCACAGAAACATTGTCAACTTTGTCGATGCCTTTCTGAGAAACAACAACCAGGAACTTTGGGTTGTTATGGAATATATGGAGGGTGGCGCACTTACCGATGTCATTGATAACAATCCGTCTATTTCTGAAGAGCAGATCTCGACTATTTGCAACGAGGTAAATTGTTCGATGCTACTTCCATTCGACACTAAATTCCATGGACTAACCAGAGTTTTTTCCTATCCCTTCTCTCACTAGACTTGCCGCGGATTGCAGCACCTTCATTCTCAAGATATTATTCACAGAGACATCAAGAGTGACAATGTGCTCCTCGACGCACGGGGAAATGTCAAGATTAGTGAGTGATATATCCCATTGATGCCTGCAGGCTGTGCACGTGACTAACACGCTCCAGCCGACTTTGGTTTCTGCGCCAAGCTTACTGCGTCGAAATCCAAACGAGCCACGATGGTGGGAACGCCGTACTGGATGGCTCCGGAAGTTGTCAAGCAGAAGGAGTACGGTCCCAAGGTCGACGTCTGGTCACTTGGCATCATGTCTATCGAAATGATCGAGTCCGAACCACCGTACCTCAACGAAGAACCCCTGAAAGCGCTCTATCTAATTGCCACCAACGGGACCCCTCGGCTCAAGAAGCCCGAAAAGCTCAGCAAGGAACTCAAGGCATTCCTATCCGTCTGCCTCTGCGTCGACGTGAAGAGCCGTGCTTCAGCTGAAGAATTGCTGGCACATGACTTTTTGAAGCACGGGTGCCCTCTCGGAAGCTTGGCGGAGCTTTTGGCGTTCAAGAAGCACGCCAAGTAGATACCCTTTATTTCAGCTGCGAGAGCAGTCGTTTGACAATGCCGTTTCTCTTAATGAGCACGAGCATCCAGCATATTTTTGGGGGCCAGCGATCCAGCGAGCAAACAGAATGATGCTGCCTTGGCGCTCTTTCTGCGTCACGACAAATATCGGCGTTTGGGGTTAGGAAACGAAACACAATATTCTTCTTGAGCAAGCGCTTGATGAGCTGGGTGCTCAGTCTCCTTTCGAAGGGCGAATGCCTCACAGTCATGCATTTCAGATTCAAGGATGTCTTGGGTCGAGAAGAGGAAGAGCAAACCCGCCATGGAGGATATGATGCTTACAAGGCACGTGGATATATACGGTGGCAGTATCAAAGGATAGGCTAGTAAAGCAAATTTTCTTGCATGGAACCCGGGCTGCTCAGGACACTGGCCATCTAACACTCCAATAGACGCTATGATCAAGCACCTTCACAAACCACTCTGCTCGATGATTCGGCGAAAGGACAGGTGGTCCTGGTGAACGCACATGTCCTCATGGTCCGGTCCTGAGCTTCAAAGCTTGGTTCGCCTCGTAGATCTTGACCGATTTGGCTAGCAGCGAGCCGCCTACCACTAGTGCAGCCGGTCATCTAGCGCCTGGGAGGCGTTCAATCTATGATGGGTGCTCATCATGTCACATTAGTCAGAGTATTTTAAAGTTCAGGAGAAGGACCACGGGCTCGATGGCAGAATGGCAACGGGATGGGAGGAGGGGGATGGTTGGGGTAGCTTGTATGCAGGTATGCAGGTATACGGGTTCGCGGGTTCGCGGGTATGCGGGTATGCAGCACCGAGGGTGGAGCCTGGAGCTCTCTCCCTGCTTCTGGTGGAGTGGATCCGGGGTTCGCAGGGCATCTTTGGCCGGCTTCTCTTGATGCACGCAATGGTGCGATGGTGCGTGGGCTCTGAACCCCTGAAATATTGCCCAACTTGTCATCCTGGCGCCGGCTGTGGATGACTTGTGAGTCAGGGGAAGTCGTTTCACGACGGATAACTCGGAGTACTCGAGTACTTAAGTATGGGCAACTAAACGCGCATCCGTCAAAAATTGAATGTGCATTTGCCGTTAGTCCTAATCCGTTAGAATAACCTACCTATACTTTTTTAGTGTAGCTAATGTTTATAATGCTTTATACCTATATCTAAAGTTAATTATAATACCTATAATAAGTATATTTTCTATTAAATTATTATAAGTACACTACTAGTAAGGCTTTAAAATAAGGTTAAAAGGTATGTGTGAGTGTTAGGAGCCTAGAGCTAGAAAGGGCAGAGAAGGACCTAGAGCTAGCTATAAGCTAGAGACTATGAACTATCAAGGTAGTAAGTTAGAGATTAAAACCTTTATATATCTACTCTTATATTATAGTAGTAAGATAGCTATAATCTTAAATCT
>LELE01001088.1:0-13735 GCA_001043855.1 Epichloe uncinata
TTACTATAGAGGTAATAGGTTAAAGTTTAAAACCTTTATATACTTACCCCTATATTATAGTAGCTTAATAGCTATAATATTAAATCTAGTTATCCCTCTGTTGTTTTATTAGCCTAACCGAAGTCGTGACACATTTATAGTAGCTTACTATAAGCTTATAAGGGCATTAATAAGGGCATTAAATCATGTGGCTAGGCTAGCTAGGGTGTTACGTTACCTGCTATGGCTATAGCGTGTAATTCTACTATAGGTTAAAGCTATAAATATTAATATATACTTACTACTATAAGCTAAAGCTAGTATTAATGCTTATAATGCCTATAATAACTATAATATAGTAAGCTTAATAGCTAATTAATTCCTTCCCTTAGCTACTACCTAAGCCTATTTTATTATATTATAAATCTTACCTATACCTAAAACTATTCTAAGTGTAATATAAGGGCTATTATAAGCTTACTATTACCTGCCTATATTATTAGAATTAAGCTTAATTTCTATATTAATTTAAGCCTACTACTTACTTATAATTAGCTTTAGCTACTAATAATAGTTAAAATAAGTTAGAAGAAATCTACTACTACTCTCTAATATAGTAGTAATTATATAGCTATAAGGAATCTTAAATTATATTATAAACTAATAACTATATAAGGTCCTAGGTAATTTGCCTTCTTATTTATCCTTTACCTTCTAGTATTACTAAATAACCTAATTAATTAAAAACTAGCCTAACTTATAGGCTAAGAGATAAATAATTAGGTAATTATCCTAATTAATCTAGTAGCACTTTAACTCTTTATTAAATTTTATAGAGAAAGAAGCTAGGTAGCTTTAAATATATTACTAAATGCGTTCCTAAAGCATATATAAATTAATAAATTATAGCTTATAATCTACCTTTAATTTACTATAAGATCCCTTAGTATAAGAGGTACTTAATATACTAAAGTTTCTATTAGTATTAATAAAGAAAGCTACCTATTTATAGTACTATTATAAATATATTAAATTAAGGTAGGCAATAATCTCTAATTATAAGGTTAATAAGGGTATATTATATTAAAATTACCTAGGCTAAACTAACCTTCTTACTCTTAAAATTAGTCTTTAAGCTTATTCTAGTGCTTCTAAAATTTAGCCTCTATAGCTACAAATATTATAATATACTATATATTATAAATGCCTAAAGCTATAAGTAGTGTATCTTTAATATTATAAAGAATAGGCTTTTTAAGAGTATTAGTAATAGATTAATCTATTACTATAGTTATTTTTACTAGTATAGAACTTAATTTAATAATATAATCTTCTTTATTATTCTAGGGTTAATTAGTATTATTAACTAGGTTATTATAAGGGTATACCTAGCGTAAAGTTAGTATTCTTTTATATGCTAGTAACTCTAGGATATTATAGTTATTAAGGTTTTCTTACTACTTCTTTGTAATATTAACTATAATATTCTATAGTAAATACTAGTAGCATATTTACTATTAAGCTAATAGAAAGGTATTTTAAAGACTAGCTTTAAGAGCTTTATTAAAATCTATAATAATAATACTTAGTATCTTAATGCTAGTAGCCTCTATAGCTAGCTTAAGATATATTAAAAGCTAGCTATAAGCTACTTTATTTTCTTTAGTAGTAAGGCTAAAGGTAATACTATATATTATATATAAAGATATAATACCTATAACTTATAATAAAGGTAGGTTAAAGTAGTTAACCTTATATATATTATCTATTTATAATAGCTTAGGGTTTTACTTTTATTATTAAATTAAATCTTTATATACCTAAAATACTTATAAAAGCTTCCTAGAATTATCTTAATAGAATTATTTATAGAAAATATAGTTATTAGTATCTAATAGATTAATAAACTTCTATATTAATATTCTAGGGTTATATAGTGTAAGTTATAGCTAATGCTAGATAAAAAACATATCTAAACCTATAATATAAACTTTAGGGTTTTTTTATATAATTTAACTAGTAATTTACTTTATTATTAATATTCTAAGTTTGCTAAGGTTTTTAACCTTTATTTAAAGCTACTAGAGGCTAAATTTTTATTAACTTTAAAGCTAAAGTATACTTAAATTTAAGGGAGAAAGGACTAGGTTATAGTTATATATGTTTTCCTTTATTATAGGAACCTAGGTATTCTTATATATATTATATTATACTTATATACTAAAAGGGTATTATAACTTCCTTAAAGAGATCTTATAAATATTAGAATTAAGGGTATTTAGTTTATAATTATTACTATACTAATACTATATAATATAGTTAACTCTTTACTATATATACCTTAAGTAACTACTACTAGATTTAATTACTATAAAACCCTTACTTACTTGCTAGGTATTAATAGTATTAATTGTATTTTCTATGATTATATAAAATAGCTATATATTAGGGAATAATATAATAAAGAGTATTTATAAGAGTGTTATTGCGTTTTATGTTATATTATAAGGCCTTATAATAATAAAAAGGGAGAAAGGAATTCTATAAAGAAGGTTATAAGTGTTATAGTAAGCTACCTATATTTACTACTAAAAAAAGCTTATATATTTAGCGGGGGATTAGGTGGAAAGGTACTTCTTCCGTTTTGGGACTAACGCGATATGCGCATTCAATAAATGCGATATGCGCGTTTAGTTGCCCCTCGGTGGCGGAGGGAATGAAGGCCGTCTACGGAGTGCGCCAGGGGGGGCTCATCAGATTGCGCCATGTTGATGATGCAAAAGGATCAGGCAGCTCGCTTCTTTCATCGAGATTGGACGTGAGCCACTGATGTAAGCACTATGCGGGAATCGCAAAGTAACACGGCGAATCTTGCCCCGTCCCGGTTGCGCGAAAAAGGTTGCCAAGTAATCCGTACAGCAGCAGAGTTGATAATATTCTCCGCATCGCGCCTCCACGTGTGCAGCATCATCCCTGTCATCGGATGGGATCTCTGAGCAGGTTGTGCGCATTGCGTGTGGCTCAAATAGAAGATGGACGATTGTGTGAAATAGCAGAAACCGTGGAAAGGTTCCTTGCACACGATGCAAGAGAGAAACAATGCGCGCCAAGTCATGGATATGGCAAGCGCCACGACATATTGCGCCCGGGTCACGATGGAGCTCAGGAGAAAAGGCATTGCAGATTCTAGTCTCCAGGACGACTCCGAATCCAGTCACATTTCTCTGACACACGCACGGAGGGGGTCGTCCGGAGCAAAAACGCCTGCACCTGTCGTCGCATCGAGGCAACGGCAGTTCTCCTGACTAAACACTAGCATGAGTACTCCGTACCTCCGTAGAGCGGGCCGTGTCCATTGACATGGAGACGAGAGAACGAGAAATGCGCTCTCCCGACTTTCCAAGCAGAAAAATTGAGAAGAATGCCATTTGGAAGATGGGCATCTTGCGCTGTCCCGAATGAGGGAAGCCGAGGCGTTCAATGATTGATCCATCCGCTTTCGGAGAGGGCCCAGGAGTCGAAGCTGGGAGGTGGGAGCCCGGGAGGAAGGGAAGAAGGGAGGAAGGGGCGCCCGTGGCTCGGCTGGTTTGCTTAGCTCAGCTTAATAGAAGTCCTGACCGTGACCGTGTTACCCGAATAGGCAACTCGAGCCAGCTGGGTTCTTCCCCAGAATTTCTGCGGGGTAGTTCCTGCAAGTCCAGGCGTCGGTTCGAGGTGGTCGAGGCGCGTGCCCAGGGAGGGGCAAGAGTGCCCAGAGGGCCGAGAGGGTTCTTGCCCGGGAGACGGGTCAGCGGGACCGGACGGGGTCGACAAGGTCGAGACCATACATACATACATTACATATGTACATACATGCGCGGACTACACTATTACTTTATTACATAGCACCCTCGACGCTGTTGCCACCCCCCCTCGTTGCATCTGAAGTTCTGAACGCTCACCTGACAGGTCCCGCGATGGCTCTCTCTCAAGTGTCAAGGCTCACAGCCCCCCTTTGTCTCCATGCTCTGCTTCTTTCCTTCGGCCATCCATCCGTGAAGCGTTTGCGCCGTTCGGAGCCACGACAACCACGGGGTCTGGAATCCCCGGAAGCGATCCGCTTGGATCCATCTATATATATCTCTCCTCACATCACGTCTTTTCTTCTCGTCCATCTTCCCTCAGCCATCGCGTCTTCGTCCCCAACCTCACCTCGCCCTTTCTCAGCCTCACATTCACAATGGCAACGCAAACCTGCACACAAGACTCCACCATCGTGGGTACCATCCGTGCCAGGGCTGGCTCAGCGGCACCGGCTGTGGCACCGGCTGCGGCACCGGCTACGGCTGCGTCGATCATGAAGGCTGTCCGTTTCCACGGCCAACGCGATGTTCGACTTGATACTGTCGAGGTTCCTAAAGTGGGTGCCGGCAAGGTCAAGATCGCCCCCAAGTTCTGCGGAATCTGTGGTTCTGACTTGCATGAATACCTCGGCGGCGCCAACCTGATCCCCAAGCCCCATCACCCACATCCCATTACCAACGAGACCTTACCACTCACACTCGGTCATGAATTCTCTGGCATCGTCCAAGAGGTTGGCGAGGGCGTCGAGTCTGTCAAGCCCGGCGACAGAGTCTGCGTGCAGCCCATCATCTTCGACGGAGATTGCCGTTCTTGCGTCCGAGGTCTCGTCAACTGCTGTGACAGTAACGGCTTCGTTGGTCTCAGCGGATGGGGCGGTGGCCTTAGCGAGACCATGGTGGTCCCCGAATCCTGCGTCAAGCAGCTTCCCGACAACGTATCACTCGAGGAAGGCGCTCTCGTGGAACCACTTGCTGTTGGCTGGCACGCCGTCGACATCTCCCCCTTCAAAGAAACGGACAGCGTCTTGATCCTTGGCGCTGGTCCTATAGGCCTTGCCGTCAGTCAGGTATTGGCGGGAAGAGGCTGCAAGAACATCATAGTTTGTGAAGTCAGCACCCGAAGGAGAGAGTTCGCAAAGCAGTTCGGGGCCCATCACACCATTGATCCCATCAACGAGGATGTGGTAGCCAGAGTAGCCGAGCTCACCCGGGGACTCGGAGCCGACGTGGGCTTCGACTGTGCTGGCGCCCAAGATGCCCTCGACACTGCCTTCGAGTCCCTGAGAGCCAGAGGCACCCTCGTCAACATTGCCGTCTGGGAGAAGAGAGCCGGCTTGGCCATGAACAGCCTGGTATTCCGCGAGAGAAGTTACATGGGAGTGTACGTGCCCATCTACCCGCCAACCGATATCTTGACTTGCGCTTACCCTACTTTGCAGAGCCACATATAGTCTCGGCGACTTCGAAGCTGTTCTGGACGCAATCTCAACCGGTGAGAAAAACCACGGGAACATCCCCGACAAGTGCGAACGCAGCTGACATGGCAATAGGCAAAATTAAGCCCGCCGGCATGATCACCAAGACCATCAAGCTCGACCAAGTTGTGGAGGAAGGATTCCACGCCCTCATCAACGACAAGGAAAACCAAGTCAAAATCCTTGTCGATGTCGGGGCCGGTTTCTCAGCATAAGTTGTTGAGAAGAAGAGAAAATCGAGACGGGCAGCGATGAAGCGAGCCCAAATGAATGAACACGTTCCGCCATTTGTTGAAGCCGGGATATCCGGACTTTTGTAAACTAGTATTAGTAAATTTATGGCAAGACCTAATTTAATGATATAACGAACCTGACTGACATAGGGCTAGGCGAAATGCACAGTGATGTCTAAATCTGGTCGAATCAGAAATGTACCGCTAGTAGTATACCGACCACCGGGGTTGTTGTGACGAGTCGCTCCATCTCGGCATGATTGGACTGTTACGGCTCTTCATACCCATTCTATAAGCTGGAACATCGTGGCTGCTAGTAAGTGGACGGTGTCTGCTATTGAATTGTAGTCTGTCATGGCTCCTAGATTTCTTGGACGCTTATTCCGAATCAGACGAGAAGGACCCATGCAGGCCGATGCAACCACATGGTTTTCCTTGTGTGAACCTCATGTCCCTTCGCAACCTGTCTTGCTTGCGCGTGGTTGTCTCGGACCATCGCTCCGCGCCGTTATTGGCCAATGCCACAGTGCGAGCGCTAATTCCAAGTGTGACGTGCTTCACTTGAAGAAGTCAATGCTTGCTCTTCACGACTCGCATTGTATTTCCTCGATTTGACAGACGCCATCTTGAGTTCGGTGGACTCCCAGCATTTACAAAAAATCAAAAGTTTTGAGTCGTGTTTTCATTGGTTTTACGAATTGCGTATGAAGCATTCCAGGTCTTTTGTGATACTCTATAAAACCCTTAAGCCTTCCCAAATGCCTTATCATAGCCAGCCAAAGTGCATCGATATCTGAACTTGTTCGCCTTTTGTCCCTCGAACGCAGCTTGGCAGTTATCTTCCGATATGTTCATCACTTCTACCCACGGCTTAACACCCTTCTCTGCAGCAAGCTGAAGCATCGCATCCATCTCCTGGTGGTTCCCGAGGTGGCTGCCGGTCAATTTCGGAGCACCACCGGCGAACAGACCAGCTGACATCTCGGGCAGCGGCTTATCGGGGATGCCAACCATGTGGAAGTCGGCGCCGGGCTTGAGAATCGAGAGATACTGAGACATGTCAAACTTGTGCGTGACGTCGGCGCAGTTGATGACAAAGTCGAACTTGGCCTTCCACGGCTCAGCCCACTTGTCGTCGGTGGTGAGGATGACGTCCTTGGCGCCGAGCTTCAGGCAATCCTCCTTCTTGCCAGGGGAGTGGGAAATGGCGTATGTCTCGGCTCCCAGGGCTTTGCCCCATTGTATGGCGAGATGGCCGAGACCTCCCACGCCGACGACGCCTACTCTCTTGCCCGGGCCTACGCCCGCCCTGACCATGGGCGAGTAGGTGGTGATGCCGGCGCAGAGCAGCGGCGCCGCGACGTTGGTCTCGAGCGCGTCGGGGATCTTGAAGGTGAAGTATTCATGTGCGCGGACGTGGGACGCGAAACCTCCGTGGGCCTGGCTACCGTCGGCATACTGCGCGTTGTATGTGTCGACGAGTTTCGGGCAGTAGTTCTCATTCTTGTCCTTGCACAGGTCGCATTCGAGACAGGCCCATACTTGGGCGCCGACGCCGACGCGGTCGCCCGCTTTCAGATTCTGAACATGACGGCCGACCTTGATTGCTTTTCCGACAATCTCGTGTCCGACGCACAATGGGCCGGTGTAGTCTCCCCATCCTCCGGTGATGGTGTGCAGGTCTGAGCTGCAGAGACTGCACGCTGCAATCTCGACGTCAATGTCGTGATCGCCAAAGGGCTTGGGCTTGAGCTCTGCTTTGTGGAATTTGTTCCACGTCTTTGGTCCATCGACGCAGAACCCGGTAAACGTATCAGGGTAACCCATCTTGAAGGTTTGGTCAAAGAGACGGAATGTATCGATTGAGGAAGGATTTGCGTTTTTGAATCAGGTGATTGATGGGATGACAAGAATTGCGAACAGCGACTGTTGAAGTAAATAGCAAAACCCCCCCCCCCCATTTATGGATAAATCCTCACATCGTGGGGATCGCGGTCGCAGGATGCCATGCGCGGCAGTGACGTTGGCGGTGGAGCTTCTGATTGAATGACGGCCACTCGATGTTCCTATTATGACGCTTCGATGCGGGCGGACGATCTCCATGGCAAGCGGGAAGATTCCGTATTTGATTGGAGGGGGGTTTTTCGGCTCGGCATGGTCAATGCCGTCATGCGAGCCGAGGAATCGGCACCACCCGAGCTTAGTCGCCTCGCATTGATTTTGGATCATCTCCCGACTTTATGCTCGAGAAGCACACATCAACCAATGAAGTAGCACTATTAGGTCGCAACGCAATGGTTTCACGCAGCCCGGAGCTTCCTGTCCGAATACACTAGCGCTGTGCACATCCACATTCAACCGAAAACGGATTGAAATAATTAGTCCGAATTAGTCCGAATTAGTCGAATTAGTCGAATTAGTCAAATAAGATGGACCTTATGGCCTGAAATCGCAGGCACCCAGTCGAACATGGTAGAAGGGGAAAGGTGCGGCTGCCCCACCACACAACCTGATTTTTCGCCACCGCGTGGAGTTTCTTCCTTCTTTCTACATCCTCGCACAGTCAAATTATCAGGCCTTTGTTTTTATCATCGTGAGATCGTGTATTTTGGCGACCTCATTAGGACTCGAACCTGGAACCTCCGATTTCAGCTGTTCGAGACAACTTCCCTGGACCTTCC
Organism: Epichloe uncinata; assembly: GCA_001043855.1. Lineage (NCBI taxonomy): Eukaryota > Fungi > Ascomycota > Sordariomycetes > Hypocreales > Clavicipitaceae > Epichloe > Epichloe uncinata. The sequence goes on from LELE01001088.1 coordinate 8,211, forward strand.
CGGTAAACATACGAGTGACTTGTGCCCGATGGCCGATCAAACCACCAGAGATGCGCAGGAGAGGATCCAGGAGCTGCAGGAGAGGATCCAGCAGCTCCAAGCGCGAGCCCAACCCCCCAGAAGAGCCCCTACGACACCTACCAAACTTCCTTAACCAGCCGATATTGCAGCCAGGAGATGACTAAGCTCTTTAGCCAGCGATCAAGGCACTCAATTTGGCGCAAGCTCTGGCTCGGACTTGCTAAGGCTAAGGCAAGCCTAGGCATTGATATAATTACGCCTCAGGCTTTAGAGCAGATGAGGGCTTATCTTACTCTAACGGATAAGGATTTTGAGACGGCGCGTATTGAGGAGAAGAAAAGGCGCCATGATGTCATGGCCCATGTCCACGCCTTTGGTGCTGTTGCGCCTGCCGCGGCCGGAATCATTCACTATGGCGCTACATCATGCTACGTAACCGACAATACGGAACTGATTATCATGCGGGATGCTCTTGATGTCCTCATCAAGAAGCTGGCCAAGGTTATACACAACTTGAAAAATTTCTCCAACCAGTGGAAGGCTGAACCAGCACTGGCCTACACCCACCTCCAGAGTGCTCAGCCAATCACCGTTGGACGTCGCTCGGCCCATTGGCTCCAGGACCTCATGTTCGATCTTGAGGCTCTCGAGACCGTTCGCCGGGGCCTCAAGTTCCGTGGTGCACAAGGTACCACTGGAACACAGGCTTCCTTCTTGGAGATTTTCCAGGGAGATGATGCCAAGTGCGACAAACTCAATGAGCTCCTGTGCCAGAAGTTTGGCTTCCCCTCGTGCTACGACATCTCCACTCAGACTTATTCACGGAAAGTTGACCTCATTATCGCAAACGCCGTCGCCGGAATAGCCAGCAGCGCCCACAAAATCTGCTCGGATGTGCGACACACAGCTCATTGGAAGGAAATAGAAGAACCGTTTGAGACCACGCAGGTGGGATCCAGCGCGATGGCGTTCAAAAGAAATCCCATGCGGAGCGAAAGAATCTGCTCGTTGGCAAGGGCTCTCATCAGCAAACCGCAAAATTTCGCCAACACCTTGGCCACGCAATGGATGGAACGTACATTGGATGATTCAGCCATTCGACGCATGAACATACCGGAGATGTTCCTCCTTGCCGACGCCATCTTAATAGGTCTAGATAACGTCACAGATGGTCTGGTTGTGTACCCCGCGATAATCCGTAGTCGGTTCCTGGAGGAGCTTCCATTTATGTGCACCGAGAACATCATCATGAAGATCGTGGCCAAGGGCGGTTCGAGACAAGAGGCCCATGAGGAGATTCGCGTCCTTTCGCACCAAGCTGCAAGCACTGTCAAGAACGAGGGCAAACCCAATGACCTCTTCGGGCGTATCCGCAGGACGGAATACTTTAGGCCCATCTGGGATGACCTAGACTCCATGCTCAAGCCTGAGCTGTACATTGGCCGCAGCATCCAAATTGTCGAGAAGTACTGCGGTCCTAATGGCCCCGTGGAGAAGGCGCTTGCCCCTTATCAAGACTATATCCACCAGTCTACTACCGCTGAGCTTAACGTCTAGAACGGGTATTGCTTCATCCATCTAGTTGGCGCAAAATAGGGACAGGCTTCGAAAGCGACCCTTCATGGACGAGCTGTTGGGCCCTCATGCAAACCACATGAAGAGTCATCCCAGTAGTCTACTGATACGAATCACCGACATGTTGTACGCGCCGCACGCCACCGTGGAAAGCATCCTAGGCATTCAGCCGAGATTGTATCATCATCGAGAATCTCCTCCAGGGCCTGGGCAATAGTTCAGCGAGTGATGAAGAAGCAAAGTGGGAAACGTACGACTTGAAGCCCGAGGACTATTCCTTCCCGGAACGAGATGTCGCAGACGGAATGCTGCGTCGGATGAAGTGAAAGACCGATTGGTTGATGAAATTCAGACCAAGTCCATTTGCCACCCTTGATCAAGCAGGAACTGATAGATATTCTCTTGAGGACACGAGATTTCTCGCCAGATCAAACGTTGTGGACTACTCTTTGTTTTTCATACGGTGTCTCAAGGCCGCAGTGATGGACGTGTCTACCACTGGCACAGAAGCGGCGGATCTGCTGCCGCAGCACTGCACAGTCCCTCATGGCGAACGGGTGTGTCTAGGGGACGGCAAATGGATGTACCGGGCGGTACTGCTGAACTTATTGTGGGCGAAGCACAAGTTGCAGCCGAAAACGATGAGTGGCCTTGTTGGAGCATTCAATTTCTTCTTCAAAAAGGGGCCAATGTCCATGACTACAGAGCCTGATTAGTACCAAAAGAGGTTCATGAGTACGGTGGAGTTGCTGCTTTCAAGGCGTGATGAGAGAGCTCAGGGGACCGGCTCCGTAAGCGAATAGGTGTGCAGCGATGTGATGTCAAATGTGTTTGTGAAGCGCAAGGCAACCTTCCAACCATAACTTCATTACGACAGCTCTTCCAAAGCTCCATCTACGCAAAATGTAACATGAACATTGAACACCGTTGTCTACAGCACACCATCTTTTCTCATCTCCGCGCAAATTCACCTTCCTATTGGCGCGATATGATGGACAAGTTACCCCGACTGCAGCCCGCTTCTCGGTCTTGATCTTGGCCGTGTGAAAGCGCCAAGACGATATCAGTTGCTTTTGTATCGTCGGCCCCGTCTGTCATCCTCGTAAACGTAGGTCCTCTGTACTTCTCGTTCTCGCCGCCTCGGGAACAAGAACGGCAGGCGGCGCACCGACCCAGATCAGAAGTAGGATGCCCACCGCCCAGAGTGGTGGAGAGGAATCATCTCCGCTTGGCGCCGGGACTGCGGTGACTGTGACTGTTGCGGGAGCCTTGTCTCGCGAAAACACCTGCTTCTGACGCGAGCGTATTCGATGTGGCCGTTGCGCGGTCGAGGTATCTTTCTGACCGGGACGGACCATGAGATCCAAGAGCTGGAGCCATTGGAGATGGACGGGAAAAAGTGCGGTGAGCAAGGCCCCTAGAACGAAAACTGCAAATAAAGTAGAGAACAACCTCCGCCAAGGATTGAGTGAGCATTCAGGAGTGGGGATTACGTCCGTATAACCGCCTGCCTGGCTCACCGGGACGTGGCTGTTCAAAGCTGCCCAGGGGCCAGACCTGCTCGATGCTTTTGAGTTCAAAGTTCTTCACTCCCGACGACCGGGGGTGTCGATGGCAAGGGGGGCCCGGCGCCTCGGTTATATCTCGTGCCATCTGTGGTTCACATCGTTTTCTTCATGCAAGGACCAGGTTTGCTTTTAACAGAGAATTCGACGTTGCGGACGAGCTCACGGGGATTTGTTCCAATGTCCGGCACAGCAACAATCACAACACGGCCTTTTCTTACCCTGAGGGAAATTCCCCTCTTGCCTTCAGCTCGTGAATTGGCCTGTCGAGACTCAATGTAATCATATGCGAGAAATTCTTCTTAACTGGTAGGATGCGTGTTTCCTTTACCGATGGGTTCACGCTTCTTCCACAAGTAAGCAAGCAATCTGGCTCCTGAGCGGTATCTTCTCCGGTGCAGCCAATGGCATCAGGACGATGAAATGCTTGACGTCGGAACCATGCAGCGGCATCTAAGCTTAAAACGGAAGAGGTATCGGCACGTACATGTTTGTATAGTGATTTGCTTTTCTTGCATGTGTTGATTGATGATGGCGGTGCGAGGGCCATGAATCTTCCCTCCCATGACAGACAACGCCCTTAAGACGTTGATGGTCAGTCACACTGCACAAAGGACTGATCCTGTTGTGTCAGGTGAGAACAGTTTTGTCCTTGTGTTCCAGTCATAGACTCACCAACAGATCTCATTGTGTTTTGTTGTTGGCCCGGTGGGTCTGAGCAGCTCGAGAGGGTCGGATTAGAGTTAGTCGCGAGGCATCAAGGGTTACCCTCTGGAGACACTCATCTGATACGAGGGGGCCTGCGAAGGGGGGTAAGTTGAAGGCGACACGAGACCATGTCGCCAGACACTGCCAGTTTTGGGATCATAGTAGGGAACTATCTAAAGCAGGAGGATAGTAAGCTGGCCCTCTACTGGGAAGGGGAGTGCCGGTTCCAGACCACCGACGAGCAACGCGATGACATTCAGGGCATTCATATGGAAGAGGATGGAGATTTCGTGATATATTAAATTTAGTCTTTTTCCTCGTTGTGTCTGTCGGTGATAAGCTAACCGCGTCTTCCAGTGACAACGAACGGCAATGCTGTCTGGACCTCTGACACTGCTGAGTCCACGAGAGACTGCACCATCGAGGTCCAGGACGATGGTAATGTAGTCTTGTACAAGAAGACTGCCATCGGGTGCCGCGAGACTTACAAATAAGGGTGGTTTTGTTAAAGAACCAGGGTCGTGGTGGTGACATGGCATCCTCTTGGAGGACGCGTGACGCCTCACATGGGCAGGATCACGTCATCTCTTGTTTCGAAAAGCGGCTTGCTACTTGTTTGGTCATGGTTGAATGATGAGACGTGTTCTGAGCGGGTGTTGCTTGCTTTTGCGTGATTCGTGTTTGTTCAGCCACTCAGCCACTCATCTACACCTGGCTGTAGAGATGGTCGGAAGTTGTCCATGGCAAACATCTCATGCCCAAGAGAAATTCAAGTATAACGGAATAATACATCTGTCGTCTCCCGTTAGTTACAATGCAGAGTTCTATACACTCGCTGCCGATACCCGCTCTGCTCATTCACGCCATGTGGTTTCTATTTAATCCTTAACCCTCCACAACATCGCGACAAGTATTTTCAGTCCTAACTTGTCCAGACACTTTATTACTAGAGGAATTCCTAGTAAAGTTACCTTTTTTACTAGACACCTTTTCATTAGAGAATATAGTAAAGCGTAGCTTCTAGCTTTCCCTCTATTAAAATAAGGCTATAAAGATATCTATTTTTATTAGATATAAAATACTCTTTAGCTACTAGTTAAATTGTTAGTATTTAGTTAATTAGATAAAGCATTAGTTAGTTTACATTATACTTAACTATAAGTTATAATATTTAATAGTGTAAAAAGTAATTATAGTTTTTTTTAGCTTAAGTAAGTAAGCCTAAAAGTAAAGGCATACTTTTAATACTTTTTAATTTTTTTAGGGTTATTAGTTATGGCTAATGTATCTAATTTTGGGAAATATAATTACTAGTAATACCTAGCTAGTATAATAATTAACATATAAGTAATAGTAACTATAGTAATATATAAAACCCTATATAGGAATAAGCTTTAAGGTTAGATTAAACTTTATAATAAACTTTATAGCAATATTAGCGTAAGATATAGTTATAGTTTATAACTATAGTTAAACTTAAATCCGTTTAAGTTTTACTTATTATATAAATTAACGTAATTCCCCCTCTATAACTATATTTATTCTTACTCTCTCTCTTTTATCTAATACCTTATAACTCATCCTTACTTAAGCCAAGCTAAATATAACTTATTCTTATTCTCACCTACTCTAATCTAATTCCTACGTAACTAATTA
>LELE01001089.1:0-13732 GCA_001043855.1 Epichloe uncinata
TACCTAATTATAATACTAGGGATTATTTATAATCTCTTCCTATACCCTTAATCTTTAGCTTTAATAAATATCTTAGCTAGGGGGGGTATATTAGAAAGAGCTCCCTAAAGTAATAAATATGTAAATATAGCCTATGTAATAACTAGGTTAAAACCCTTAATAAGATAATAGTAAAGATAATATATTAGAAGTACCTCTATAGACTAGTTATTACTATAGCGCACTATATACCCTTTAGGTACAAAAGTTAGGTGGCGTCTGCACCTCTAATTAACCGAAATCAAACCTTTTCCATTATCTACACCAACCCCTACCTTAACAGTAAGTTACTAGTTTATAGCTAGCCTCTTTATTACCTAGTAAATCTAAGGTTTTACTAAGGCTCTACTATATGACTGCCCTGTCTCTGTCCCTTGCGCTCCTGACATTAAATCGTTATTTAATTGCGTAAAAAAGCGATTTAGCGACGTGCATCTGTAGCTGCCTTCTTATGGTTATGAGCGCATATAATTCGTCATAGACGATCTACCCGCCATCGGGCAACAGTTGTTGCCTGGGGGAAAAGAGGCGCAGCCGACTGACCACAACTCACCACTCACCACTCACATCACGCGCAAGGTTGACCTAGAGCTGCTCTACCAAGGCCTGCCCACGATAGCCTGACTTCAAGTGCCAGGATTCGGTTGTTGGGTTTGGCCCGAGGTTTGGCCCGAGGTCACGAAATGGAATGTACATTTCCACATCAGGCGTGCTTTGCGGCGCTGGCAGCCTGACCATATAAGAGAGCGAGGTCTCTCTGCACGAAAGCAAAAAAAATCACCAATAGGTTTGTACAGCTCGACATTCATCATTCATACTGAGACAGCTCTATCTCTCAATCAAATCCAAGTTACCTAGATTTTCATACCTTGGTTTTTCCTCCTCCAGAATCCCTCAATCATGTCTACACCCTCGAAAACTAGAGGCGTCACCAACTACGCAAAGCCAACGACCTACCCGAAGTGCAATTCGTGCCAATGGCAGGCGGACGCGAAATTGAAGTGTCGTAACCCTAATTGCCCTTACTTTCGAACACCTAACTGTTCATGGTGAGTCCTTCGCTACTTTCAAGCTTGTCGCTGCTCATGGGTTGCTTGGCTTAAACTCTAGCCGCCAAACAGAGGGCATTTATTACCTTCCCGCACGGTTATATTCCACATCACAAATGAAGTATAGAACCCAATGGCGCGGAAGAATATGCTACCAAAGCTCTGGCAGTAGCCTAGATTGGTCATGGAGATCTTAGGGGGGAGAGTGCTTTGTGATAGGAAGTATCTGGAATATATTTGTGTTGTATTTGCACGTGTTATGTGATGAATGAGAGCAACGAACGATGTAGAAGATCTTACAGTACAATATGACTCTCAAGATGAATGTGTCAAGCAAATACTCCATTGTGGGAATAGACACACATACTCAAGATAGAGATAATGGCGACTCTTTGGTAATATATATTTTCCGCGACTCAACTCATACTATTACAGGCGCATTTCCAACTCCCAATTTGCGTTTGAATGCGAGAATGAGAGTAAGAATATCCATAGCAATACAAGATCCTGTGGTCGCCCGAATTGATCGGCTTACAAGGCGCAGGGAAAGTGTCGGAAGTTACTAGGGATTCTTTGACCAGGATTCGGGAACAACTGCGGAGTAATGCGGGGAAAGTCGTGATAGAGACATGAACCAATCAACGTTCGTGCGCCCCACTATGTTGCACTATGTAATCTCTCGCGCGAAATCTGCGAACGCCTCTTGCTCAAGGCTGCAAGAAGCGGAACTTGGATCCGTGCCATGTGTCGCCCTTTGATCGTTTAGCTTGCGTCCAAGTCGGGGGTTTATAATGCATCTGCTGCGTTTGCCTCCCGAAACTCTGACACAAGTCTTCGATCAGATTGGCCCATCCTTTTTCCAAGAGGATCTACGCCGCCTTGCTGTTTGCAAACAGTGGCTTCATTACGCCCTTCCTGTTTGCTACAAGTGCGTGTTGTTCTCCCGAGAGAAGTTGCGGGGCTTGATCAACTCGGGCGTATTGGAGAAGCCGTCTGCGCTCCAAGACAGCCTGGAAACCCTCGAGTTCAAACTTGAGAGAGACAAGACATCTGTCTCGGCATCGGATACTCGGGATGATGCCCAGGATCCCAATCTCCCCACTGCTTCTGCCTCAGACGAGGCTGTCGGGGATGATCCGGCCACGCGTTGGGACGAGATGCTAGATTCTGGGCTTCGGCAGCTTGCGCTTGTGACCCAGCAATCTCACAGGCTGCGTACCTTGCGAATGCGAGCTTGGGGCTCTCCGTCTCTTGGGCCTCTCGACACCTCCGAAATCCTCCTGTCGATCCCCACGATACGTTCCCTGCTGTCAGTGGAGAATCTGAGAGTCCTGGTGTTGGATCTATCCGTCGGCTTCCTCAAAGTACCGGGAGAGCAAGGAGATGGCTGCCACCACATTTGTCCGGCGATCGGCGCTCTTCTTCACAAACTTGAAACTCTCCATCTGCGCATGCGCAGAATCTGCCCTGATGCTCTAAAGCCCTGCGGCCCCAGCGGGAGAGGGAGCCTCAGCTTGAGCCGCGTGGCAATCAATCTCAGTCTGATTTCCAGCCTCCCAGGCATAACTTCGGCTGCCCACTCCAAACGATGTGGTTCTCAGGGCGGGGGGGTCGTACAGCTGAAAGCCGATATCCTGGAGCAGGCAGAAGTGCTTGCAAATCAAATGGCATCTTCCAAGACCGTGAGGATCTTGACCCATTCACTTCCACTGCTCGAAATACAATCCTTGGATGTACTGACCGGCAGGACCATGGTACTGGATGACGATACGGCGTGGGATGGAGATGGCAAGCTGATTGTGGAGGACTCGGAGTCAGAATCCGAGCTTTCAGATCATGAATTTGCTACATATCTGGATGAGTAGCTCGGGATTTATAAATTGATCAAAGCATTCACGTAATGGTTGCTTAATCTACTGTGACTATTCGTGGCTTGTATACGTTGGCTTGGTACCACTTGTAAGTTGGTCGCTTTGTTATCCGTCCTCCTCACGTGTCTATCAAGCCCATAGTAACCTGACTGATCCTTGCTGGCAGTACGGAGTACGACAGTGGCTCCTTCCTATAAGAAGCTGGAAAAAGCCACCGCACCTGAATGAGCCTCTTCCGCCTTCCAAGCCCCTCACAGACGATTCACCCGTTTCGAGAGTCCACGCAGTCGACGGCATTGACTCTACAGTTTCTCAAAGACCAACAACCCCGAGGTTTTGACTTTTCGAGTGTATTTCATCATTTCGAGACTGACTCGCGAAGAAGTATAAAGAGGGGTAACTCGTGTACATGTACCGTGACACAAGATATCTTGGGCAGCATTGACGCTATTGGATTGGCCGGTTTGTCGGGAAAGTGAAGAAAAAAAAAGAAAAAAAACCCCCCGACGGACTTCCAGCGACATGTGTGGATCCGGTATCGGTAAATGCCGGCGTTCACGTCGTACTTGGACGGGGGCGATCCGCAGAGCGCGCTTGGCAATGGCGAGTATCGCCATCTCAAGCGGGAAGGTGAGTCGCGAACTGGAGAATTGTTCTCATCTTCCGTCGGCGGAACAGAGTCAATGGCCGAGAGACTGTGTCTAGATTCCTTGGAACTCCGCTTTCATTGACGCCGTGTTCATGCGAAGCAGTGAGCATTATGAACATGTATGTGTACCGACAACACTGGTTATGGGCCTTATGGGCGCCATGGAACCATAGTACAGTATGTATGAGCTGTTTCTCCCTGCCGCACATGCATAAACATGTTCACAGACGAATGGTTTGAGCACATTTTATACCGGGCACCTATATTTCACGTGAAAGGAACCTGCTATATTAAGCGAGGGTCTCCTCACACTCTTCCAAGCTACGATTCGGGATGTGTCTCAACTTCTGCCATACATAGGCCAAGCTCTTTTCTCTTCCATCACTTCGGGTTTGTGCCGGCTCGTTACCATGAGGATTGTACAAGCTTCCATCCTCGCCCTTGTCGGGCTCTCGAACGCCCTGCAAGGCTCCAACTTCGACATCGACCCGGAATTCGCAAACTCCCACGGCTGCAACCAAGAATGTCAGACTGCCCTACGCGAGGCAAACAAGGAAGATCTAGCCGACTTTGGTGATGATTTCAACTTTATGTACTACGAAACCTCCCACAAGTTCGCCGGCTCCAAACCAGGCGATCTCTTGAGTGTCATCCCCCTAGATCCGGGAGCCTTGCATTTCAAGGCAGAAACAGAAGCATACCGCATCCGAGCATACCACATCCAGTACACCTCTGAAGACCTTGACGGCTCTCCTGTCCCCGCCACCGGCTTCCTCGTCGTGCCATGGGCACAACAAGGACGCACCCCTCCGCTGTCGCTGGTGGCATGGGCTCACGGCACGAGCGGCATGTACCGCGGGTGCGCGCCATCCAACGGACCGCGTCTCTATGATTATGACACGTGGCAACTCGTCGTTGAAAGAGGATACACTGTCGTCGCCCCAGACTATCCCGGCCTGGGGAACAACTACACAACAAACAAGTTGTGCAGCTTCTCTGCCCTCGCCAAAGATGTGTACTACTCCGTGCAGGCTGCCAAGAAGGTGGTCAAGACCTTTTCCGGCAAATGGGTCGCCGCGGGACACTCTGAGGGCGGCGGTGCCGTCTGGAAGCTATCAGAGAGCCATCTTGTCAAGAATGACACGACTTACCTGGGTGCCGTTGCGCTGGCTCCCCCGACCAAGCTCATTGACACGCTCCAACGTTATCCCGAGAACCTGATCAGCTCCGGCTACGTCACGGTTCTCGCAAGAGCACTCAAGAACGTCTATCCCTCGTACAATCTCACGATGCTCGCGGGTCCGTTGCGCAAGCGACTCCCCATTCTTGAAGCGGCGCAGCCGTGCGTGGCGGCTCACAGGGCCCTTGGTGCCGGGCTTTCGCCAGACCAGATCTTTTCTCCAGAAGGCCTCCGAGCCGACCTCCCACTGCTCATGAAATGGCAAAACGAGACGGCCCCGGCTTCCGGAACCCCCTCGACGGGGCCTCTTCTAGTTGTGCAGGGTCTGAAGGACAGAATCGTCGCGCCAGCCATCACTCGACAGTCCTCGAAGAGGGCCTGCAGCAAAGGTCTAAGCAAGATACATCTGAGCGAATACACACAGCTGGATCATTCGACGGTGCTGGTGGGCGCATCGAAAGAATGGCTGAAATGGATCGATGATCGGTTCAAGGGTAAGCCCACGAGTAGCAAATGTTCGATGGCGGTGATCGGTGCAAGGGCAAGCCCACAATTGGCAAATGTTCGAGGGAGGGAAAAAAAGCCCCTGATCCCAAGTTTGTCACGTCTCCTGCGGGATGAGTGTGATTTCCTGCGGGATGAGTGTGATTCTTCTTGATGCACAGCCGGTCTAACACGCGTTTAAATACCTGTTTCTGTTCTCGCTACGGCGAAAGGGAAGAGGGGGGGGGAGCGTGGCATTGTTACCTAAACGCACCCTGCCCAAAGACATGACTTTGACGCGGAGTTAGATCTGTGCCAGATAGCCAGGTATCTATCTGCCCTCAGTTAACTTTACCAGGTCGATGTGAATAAAGTTGCTTGCCAAATGCACCGTCTAAGAACGCATGAAGAGACAGTTTTTCTTGCTATCAAGTCTGGTGCGAAAGAATCAGCGGGTTTGTGTCGATCCCGATGTCATTGACAATGCGAGAAAAAGTCGCTACCCTACACGCTTTCCTCGTCTTGCGTCTTCAAAACTGATCATCGGTTTCTTTACGACTTGCGACTGCGTGATCACTGATGGAGCACGCGACAAGCCCATTTGCGCAGTGCAACCAACTGTTGAGGCTAGCGGACAGGGTTCAGCATGCTGCCTTGCCTGTTTTGGGCCTAGTCGTTATTGGAGTTGGTACGTGTAATCTTACGCATTTTACTAGGCTTAATATTATCTCCTACGAGTGCAGAGACCCCTATGATAACCCTAACATCTCCACTTACTATAGCCACTGAGAGCTGATAGTGACCGCCCCGCGTAAAATCATTCAGGGATTCAGGGGCTAGATTGTAGTTGAGTCAGTCAGTCAGTTCCTCTCTTGATGCACAGTACGCACAGTACCGAGTACACGGTCATGGACAACTGAAGCGGAAGGCGCGCAGACTGTGTGTGTTCTCACTGCTCCGCCAGGCCCACCCGCACTTGCTCCAAGCAACCAACCAACCAACATCCATTCGTGCCACGGACCGGTTGACGTTGTTACACCTGCCCCCAGCTGCCAGCTGCCAGCTGCCAGGCTATTGTTGCTTCCTCGGAGCACACAAGATCAGCACCAGCCTGGCAGGCTGGCACCCTGGTTGGTGCCTGGACGCGGCCGAACCGAACAATGAATCGCAATCGCACGGGGTCGTCTCAGTCTCACCCAACGCCAAGCCAACTCCAACTCCACCTGGCCTGGGCGAGAGAGTGAAGAATTGTATTACCGAGCACCACCAGTGGATATGGTATTATATGTATGGTGTATGGTCCAGGCGCAATTGCTCAGAAACATCCATGAAAGGGAAGACTTTTATGGGAACTGTTCTCGATACCTTTGATCGTCTCTCCTGCATCAATGTCTGATTCCAGTCACGGCGGTCCAATCTGAATGCAGAGTAAGCCGTCTTCGATCAGGTCTTCGATGAGGCCCTCGACAGCAACCTCGCACTACACACGAGACGAGACGATACGAGACGATACGATACGATACGATACTCGTCGACCATCTCGCATCGTGGCGGACTGCCACTGAAACATCCGGATCGGCTGCACAATGGCTCCCAGCCAGCGTCGCGATGCTCCTCCAGAACATTCTCATGGATGGTGCCATGTACGAAACGGCGCACAAGTTCTAGCTAGTCGACTCGCGAGCCGAAGAACTGCGGCCAACATTGCTTCCCGCTTCGCCAATCGACGATTCGTTTTCGCGCTTGCTGTCGTGTCGGTGCTAGGCGCCAAAGCTGTACACATTCATACCTATGTCACGGCACTGTCGAGGGTGCACTTGCTTCGCTGGGGCTACTCGTTCTTTGCCCAGGATCTATTCCTGCTTCTTTTGATACGCTTGTTACTGGACAGCTGGGTCTTGGCCGTTGCGCGCCCCATCAGGTCGCTTGCCACCTTTGGCGCGAGCGTCCTCTTGTCCATTGTCGTTGCACTCGGCGTCTTCAACGTTTCTTTCTTTGTCGTTTCCGGATCGGAAATCCACTGGCGCAACATTGGCCTGGCTGGCGATCCCTCATCATGGTCCATGTTCCTTTCCGGCATCTTTTCCCTGGTGCTGGTCGCCTTTTTGGACTTTGCGGCTAGCTGGGTGCTGCAGGACGCCTCCTTTGCTCTGTTTGGCTTCGGATGCGATTTGGTCAAGTGGCCCGTAGCAGCTGTACTACGAAGAACTCCCGTGGCGGATCGCCTGGCCCTCCACGGCGGAACCAGTTACGGCCAGATCCTCCAGCATGATGTCGAATTCGGTAGCAAGGGCGACTATGACTACAGCGACGACGGGCCGCTTTCCGGCACCTCGCCAGCAAACCTTGAGCCTCAAAAGTTGAGCCTCAGACAAGGAATGAAGCTACTGTTTCACCTGTTTATTGCTTGCGCATTGGCCGGCCAGGTGGTTTGCTTCGTCATTCGACCCCACGAGAGCTCTCTGATCTTCATGTCCTGGACATCGGCACTTCTGCCATTCGTGGACTTTTCCGACTCGTCTCCAAATCTGAAAAACATGAAGCCTGTGTATAATTCCGGCATTGGCCGCCGATGGGATAATCTCACAGCCGTCCACAACATTTCATCACCGGCCGGACTTCCCTGGTCACTGGCTCGAACCATGGGCTTCTGGCAGCGCTATGTCCCCGACCGTCACTACAGCGCAGCCCATGATCCCTTGAGAATATCCAATGCCGAGGAAGACGTTCTCTCCGATCTTCGCGGCAAACTAGCCAGCGTGCCCATCCGCCACGTTGTCATCATTTTCCTCGAGAGCACCAGAAAAGATGTATTCCCAATCAAGAAGGACGGGCTCATCTGGCGCAGACTTGTCGAATCGTACGAGAACGGGACGTTGCCGGAAGACGCGCAGGAAAAGCTGGCATCGTTGACGCCCAACGCAAACTACATCACCGGCGACTACAACGACAGCTTCCCGCATGCTCGGGGAGCGAGCAGACGACGAGGAGGCATCAACTTCAACAACGCTTATACACCGGCTACATACACGCTGAAGAGTCTTGTGGGGACACTTTGCGGCTCGCCCCCGTTGGTCGCGGACTTCAATCTCGAAGTCGTTCACAAGCTGCCTGCGCCCTGCATGCCACATGTATTTGATGCAATGAACCATATCGACGTGTCCCGAGGCGACAGGCATAGAACAGCAGGGGGCTCGAATAATTTCCTCTCGGACAAATGGCGAAGTTGGTTCATGCAGTCTGCAACCATGGATTTCGATGGCCAAAAGGGCTTGTTGGAACACATGGGATATCCGGGGGGAAATCTCATATCGAAGGAATACCTCAAGGGCGAAAAACATCACGTTCCCAAGCACGGCGTATCTGACTTGCCCGACGTCAACTACTTCAGCATACCGGAAACTCCAGTGGAGGACTACCTGCGGGACGTCTTCGTGTCGGCCAAGAAGAAGAGCGAGCGTGTTTTCCTCACGCACCTCACCAGCACGAGCCACCATCCGTTTGGCTTGCCCGAAGATGAGACGTACGGCCCCGTGGGTCAAGGTTTGGAGGATCTTTCCAAGTACATCAACAGCATCGGATTCGACGACAAATGGCTGGGCAAGGTGCTGAGTGTGCTGGACGAGCAGGGAGTGGCGGAGGAGACACTCGCCGTCATGGTTGGAGACCATGGCCTGTCCATGCCCGAAAACGACATGTACTCGGCGTATTACAACCCGAACGTCGGCAATCTGCACGTTCCCCTGGTGCTTTCGCATCCAAAGCTGCCCGTCATCCATGTCGACGATGCGGTCACGTCGATACAGATTCTCCCAACCATCCTGGACCTACTCGTCGAGACGGGGTCCCTGGCTCCAGAACATGCACGACTGGCCAGAAGCCTGGGCTCGCGAAACTACGAGGGGCAGACCATGATCCGGAAGCTGCAAAAGTCATCCGAGACGGGCCAGGGAGATTGGCAATTCACCGTCATCAACCCAGGCCGGGCCATGATCAGCGTGCGCGACGCTCGACGACCGCGGTTCCGGTTAGTCGTTCCCGTCATCGACAACAGCGAATGGAGCTTTGCCGATCTTGCGCTGGACCCGACAGAGGAGAGGCCGGTGCAGGGATTTGAATTTGACGCATTTTTGAAAGAGGTGGAGGGAGCCCACGGCATAGAATCAGCCAAGTGGGCCGAGGAAGCTGCATTTATAGCCCGATGGTGGGTTGAGGACAATGGCAAGCGATGGCGTTACGGACCGCACAGGGATTACTGATTTACTATGTGAACATTGACTTTGCTTTTTTTTTCTTTGCTCTTCTTTTCTTTGTTCTTGTAGTTGCTTGCATGGGATACAGTGTATCAAGAACTGCGCCAGAGTTTGTGCTTTAAATCAGTCATTTTTTTTATCTCAATCCCCCCATGATAGTGACTGACATGCATCTCATGCAGCAGCTCATACTGCTCCGATGACCCAGATGGTCTGTCTGATAACTCAGTCGTGACTTAACCTTCCCTCTCATTGTTTGCAGCTATGCCCTAGTGAACTATGCGTTGACTGCCGAGACGAGCAACATGTTGGCCCGCCGACTTATTTCTCATGTACCGTTACGCGATGAAGGCAGCAGATCATGAGTTTTATCAGCACGTCACTCGAGGTCCATGCAGTTTTCACTGAGCGAGCATCGCGATTTCTGGCCGGCGCTGGGCCGGGGGATGCGTAATTCATCCGCTGTAAAGACAATGAATCTGCCGATGGCTTAACGGGTCCTTGCTCGCGATAAAGGCCAAGGAGTATTTACCAGATGTAGAAATCAGACCGGCTTCTTCATCACGTATGATGGATTCTGACCCGGATGTCTCCCTAGGACAATCGCACGTCTTGATCCCGTGACGCAGCTACTTGTGCTTGGCGAGTCGAAGCCTCGTAGTCGAACCCTCTCATAGTACTTTGCCTTTGGATCGTTCTTCCGAGGGCCAAGCTGCAGAGGTGAATGCCCGAGTCGTCCGAAGGATGACGGAAGGAATGGATCATCCTATCGATGCACTCGCTTCCTGGTCACTGGACGATGGAAGGATGTTCTCAAGGGTGGCTCTGCACGGCGACAAACACGTCCCTTCAACCGTGGATTTCCCAATGGATGCAGAACGTGCCGGAGCCCTGATGCAGAGGGCTTCGGACTCGTGCTTACTGCCGCGTGTTTATTCCGCATCCCACATCGAGACAACTTCAATCGCAGCCATACGCAACGTCCTGATCGAATTCCCTTCATGTGGGGAGCGTATGACATTAAACTTCTTCCGCGGGCCATGCAAAGTATGTGTCGCGCGTCACTTTGCGACCAAGGCAAGACGAAAGAAAGGCTAACGGGAGGTCCAGGTAAAATTGAGATGCAAATCATGGGCACACTTGAAGTCTTTCGCGACGAGATTGAACCAACGGAAGGGCTTCTACGAGATCAATCAGCCAGTCACGATACACCGAGGGAGATCGTACTCCCCGGGCGTCATGCAATGTCAGCACTGTCGGAACAAGTCGCTGTTCCCTGAAATGTGCACTCCTGAAAAGCGCGTCGCCGACTACTTGAGCATATTTCGCAGGGGTAATCTGTGGCCAGTGAGGGAGCCGTTCGAAGAGTGTTCTCGCCGACATCGCGGCTAGGTTCGAGGCTCTAACAAAGGACATTGAGCACAAATGTGATGGCGGCTCCAAGTGTCCGTTGAAGGAACAGATCCAGGAGCTTTACAACAGAGTCTGCTCAACCATGCAAGATATCCAGTGTGTCAAATAAGAGCCTGATGTACAAGATCTGTGGGCAAGGAGAAGGCGAAGCATCGGACAGTCCGATAAAGACGCTGGCGGTGTCAGACTTCGAAGGCGAATAGTGACATTGTACCAATTTCGCTGGGCTTCAATGCTCAATTGCTGCTCCCGACACTTTCCTGCTAGTTTGTGAAATGCTTGCTCATGACTGCTTTTGGTCAAACCTCATCTCAAAGGAGTGTATACAAACAAAACGCCGTCTCCGACCTGTTAGACCCAATGACATGCTCCCCAATCAACACACCTGTTCAAAAGGGACAATTTAGTCAACTCAAGTCTCAACTTGACCCGGGCGCTCCCCAGCGCTTAGTAAACCTTCCTTGCAAAGACGGTGCTCGAGATGGAGATGCGCCTTCCCAGGCTAATTGAGAAGAATAATCCTGGAAGAGGCTGTTGGAGATGGAAAAAAAAAAAAAATTGAAAAATTAGTAGTACTTCGCGGAGTATCTTCATCCTATAGAAAGAAAGCCCATTAATCGACTTTGATAGCCCTGCACCCTCATTAGTATCGCAAACATCCCCATGGGGTGACACAAATACGCTCGGGGAGGAGGGAAAAAAAGGGGGGGGGGTGCGAACCCATAAATCCTTCTCACGAAAGCATACGCGCTTAGAAAACCAATCGTTCCCGTCAAAAGACCATATACACAGCAAGCCATGAAGCTATAGCTGAAGAACAACATAGTGCCAACGAAGCCGGTGATGTGCAGCTTGAAGAAATAATACCAGATGCTATAGCCAAACACCCACAAGGCGCTACCGCCACCAACAAAGAACGACTGCCACCACCAATGGTAGTTCTCGGAGCAAAGCTGGATGTAAATGGTCACAACCGTCACCTCGGCGATTGTCGCGGCCAGGATGGCGGATACGACGGTCAAGAAGCCGAATACGTAGTAGTAGCCGCTCTTGTCCTGCCACACGGACTGGAACACGAAGAGGAGCTCGATGAAGATGACGGCGAACGGAATCAAGCCTGCCAGGAGGATGGATTGAATTGACTTGATGTGCCATGCCTGCCGGGGCACCTGGCGCGCGATGGCCGCTGTTCGCGTCGGGTGCTCCCATGCGCCAGCCTTGTTAAACCCGTAGTACGAACCTGCCAGAACAAGAGGCACCTGGACGCAAAGCCACAGAAACGTCATGGCAAGCAGGGTGCCGAAAGGGATGGCCGTGCTGGAAGCCTGGGCCCAGACAAACAGGTTCAGGACGAAGACGAGACCAAATGTCAGCCCGGGGAATAAAAGGGCTGTGATCAGTGCATTCGCTCTGTAGTCCTTTCCATCGAAGCTCTTGAAGACTCGGGCGGAAAAGTAGCCAGAAAGGACTCCTGCGAATACGAATAGGCCCACGCCAACGCTGATGAATCCGCCACGGAAGCTCGGATTCAAGACTCCCAGTGCGCTCAGAAGCACGAGGCCTGCCGCCATGAACATGAGTTGCATGCCGGAGCCAGCAAGAGGTGCCAGCAGGCCACCGAATCTGGGAGTTCTGAAAACATCTGCGTGGAGCAGCTTCCATCCAGTCACATCCTCGAGTGCCTCGTCGGACGAGGACGAGGAAGAGATGTCGGCATCGTCCGCATCGTCACCTTGGTCGAGCAGGCCTGGCTTCTTCTCCTTTGTCGAGGAGCGAATACCAGATCGACGCCTGCGTTTCGATCGTAATTTGCCGTCCTCGGCCAACGATTCTCTGTATCCCTTGATATCAGAGCGAATCGTCTTGGCCAAGATGATCATGACGATACCCGTGAGCAAGCCACAGATGATGAGCGAGTTGACAATGGCAAGCCAATGAATGCGAGACCCTTCCTCTTGGTTGACAAAGTAGAGGTCCCAGCGGTGCGCCCATTCGATGCTGGTGTCCTCCCGGAAGTAAACAGAGTACGTGAAAGGGATCCTCATTGCTCCCTCGACTGCATCGTCGTCCTCGTCCTCGTCCTCGTCTAGAGAAGCTGGGCGGTAAGACGGATCCGCATATCTGGGCGCTGGGTCGCTTGTCTTGTTGGCCGCAAAACGTAGCTCAAATGCGCCGCTGGTGTTTTGCAAGTCCATGGGACATCCTTGGCTGTCTCGTCGGTTGCCGCTGCCAATGCTTTTCGGGTAAACCTCGAACCCAACAATGATCTTTTCGCCACGCTCCCCGGAACGACCGGCAGCCGAGCGATAGCGAATGACAATGGTGTGGTGGTTGTGAAGGTAGTAGCGCGCCTTTCCGGTGCTAGGGGACACTTCCGTATACCCGAGCTTGAAACCAGCCGCGTAATACTTCTTGGTCTTGTCCACCGTCACGAAGCTGGTGGCGCCGGGGAGGTTGTCCACAATCCACTCCGCCACGTACCCGTCTCGAACCAATTCCCTAGTTCGTCTCAAGTCGCTCGTCGACATCTCTTTGTTGCAGAGAGAAGTACAAGGCTTGTCTTTAGTCATAGCAAGCTCGATATCCGATGCCATTATCCGGTCTCCTCGGAGGACTTCGCCAAGATTGAGCGAAATACTTTGCCCGCTCAACAGCCCCGTCCCTACCTTGTGTTGGCCAGTGGGCGGGCAGACAAATGGCAGATCGTAGTAGGCGTATTGGAGCTGCGTATTGTCGGAGTAGACTTTGTTGACCATGAGAGGAATCTGCTGCTCCGGCCTGTAACTTTTGATCGA
>LELE01001090.1:0-13718 GCA_001043855.1 Epichloe uncinata
TGATTGGGAACTGATTGGGTTGTACTGACCGTGATCGTACAGCACACCAATACCAGATTGAAGGCATCCCAGCCAAATCCAGCCGGATTGGATTTTGGATGAACAACTTGCCGCCTCCATCTCCGGTCGGTCATTTCCATGAGTATCACTAACCGGACTTCAAGTTACGCAAACCTCAAAGCCCACGGCCTGTCGCAGCTTGCTGATGGACATTCGCCACCAAGGATCCGACTGCACACTTTGCAGCCTGTAGATCACCTCCCACGAAGACCTCCCTATTTTGGCATGAGCCTGCACAGCGGACAAAGACCGTCGCCGGCTCAGAAGCTTGGCGTGAATGAAATCAACCTTCTCGACGTTTGCTCGGCGCTGTGTGTCTCCTCACATGCTCCAAGCACAACTGGCCACATGGAAGCATGAGACAATCAATCCTCTGGACAATTGAGTCACATAACTGTAGAATTTTTGCTGGAAAAAAAAATGCTCGTTCGTCAACCAGAAATGCATGGGCATCGGATAATCACGGATTGCGAAGGAGTAGATCCAAACAACGGATATTTCATACAGCCGTCATTTGCGATTCACGACTTCAACGATGAGGCATTCGACTCAATCGCTCCTGGGCAACTCATGCCCTGCACCAAGGGTGGTCACAGGATCGCACTTGTCGCCTACCACAACACGTCAGCGCACCAACAAGCCACTGGAACAACTCATACATTCCACGTCCCGGCGGTTTTCATGGAGAACGCTGGATGGAATAAACACTGTTGCGAATCCAAGACATTGTCAGACTGCCAAGCTTTAATCCTGACAGTTTGAAGCCACTCAAGACGGGAGATGAGCCGCTTACTCTCTGTTCCCCCCTTGAAACCCTTGTTGATTAGGCCGACGCTCCAAAACGGTGATGCCAACTGAGATTTGCCAAGACGGCAACTTGATCACGGCCGCCACGCTGGCTGGGCCGCCGAGCGAACTCCATCCCTCTGCCCAGAACGTACGCAAGGGGACGAGGGGACGAGGGGACGAGAGGAGGACGAGGGAGGGCAACAGCAATCATTTCAACATGGACGCCATGATTGCCGATGCGATTTCATCAGCAACTGACCCTTTGCTACACGCGCCCCCTCCTGGTGAGCAACGTGGCTTCCACGGTAGTCAAAAGGGGCGGAGCCGACGCGGCGCCTATTTTTTCATTCAATCAGTCATTTCACGGAAAGGGAACGTCCCGTTGCGCGTTCTGGAAATCCACATCCACTTCACCGAGGTACTCAAGCAATGAATGACCCAAGGAACCCCACCCCCTATCAGCACAGGGCACAGAGGTAACCTTTCAGAACATAAGCAACATAGCTTGATTGTAACCTTAATTTTGCACCGTACCAGCTGGTGGCTTGGGCCCTCGTGCCCTCGTACTCGGGGTTGTCGGGGAGGCAAACTGATCAACTTCTAGTCAGTCTCATGGTCCTCTATACGGCCCGTGCAGACATGTCTCAGAAACAGCCAAGAGTGTAACCTTCTGCCTGTCTGCTGGTCAGCCTTGGGTGACCGAAGCACGACGTTACTGCGCTCTACATGTACATAATTCCTTAAACCGAATGGGGTAACGGCCGGAGGCGAGGGGATGCTTATTTTATCACGAGCAGGGGTCCTTTGCTATTTATTCAGAGTGGTCGATCCTTTCGAAGCCAACGACATGTGAATGTTGCCTGGCGAGGAAGATTGCTCAAGGGCTGTCACTTGTCAGTCTTTGGTTTGTTTTTTCTTCTTCTTCTTCTTCTTCTTCTCCTCCTCTCCTTGACACCAAACTGCACTTTTGGTCTCGTCCATGTTGCCTGCACCAAAGCGGGATTTGCCAAGTCTCGAGCTGCATGGTATTCCAGAGAGGGAAAGAAAGCCCAGCCTTGTGATCAATTGGCTGCAGGCTGTCGCTCGTGCTGACCCATTGATTCCTTCTTGCCTCCGATTGTTCCCTCAAATTCCACGCTTTGGTATTGATTAGCAGTAGGTCACTGGTGGCAATCGCCATACTGTGAGACTGGGGGGGCTGTTGCCATAATCACAGAGTAATCACAGAGAAGAACAAGTCTGCCAAGCGTCGTACAAGGAACAGAAAGGGGAAGAGATAGCGACTTGACATTTTTGGGCATGTGCGTCACAATGGTTCCTCTCGACCATTATGATGAAGGTCTCACAAGTGGCAACAACCTCGGATCCGAAACTTGCCAACAAATATTGTGGCTTGACGGTGCATGGTGGCCTATGTAGAGATTCATCGGCAGATCAGCTTGGTAATGATAGTGCTTGTTGATGCCGAGGCGCCTCCGACCACCCTCAAATGCTGAGAGGCATGCGCGCCAACATTGTCGGCCGACTCCTTTGCAGGTGCGTGTCTTGCCCGTCTCGTGACCTAGTCGTTCGGGCGATCATGTCGCCAGAGATTCAAGAAATCGTCCACATGCGCGATGAGAAGACGCATGACTCTCGTAGTTGAATTCCACGGTTGTGTTATCCCGATGCGTTCATCTTGCGAATGTTTCGTCGGGTTGCCATATGTAAACGGGACAGTAATACGGAGTGCTGGTGATGCCTGGCATAACATCGCCACGCATCAGGACGGGCAAGAATTCCGAATCCATTTGGACAAACAGCAGAGCTGATACACCCAGAATAGGACAAGGACAATCTCATATCGGGAGGATTCGTCTAGCCGCACCGAGTCGAAGTGGGTGTACAACGTAATAAAGATGCGGAGGGGCTTCATGCATCTGATCCGTCGGTTTAGTGCTTCTATCGGATGATCGATCCAGCCCAATGCGAGGGACATTCTTCATTGGTCGTTCTCGTGACATTTAGCGTGCAAGTCACCAACAAGATATGAGAGTTTGCTAAGACATCTTGGGTAATAATCGACAACTTCGTACTTACCCAGGTGCGTATAGATACGATAACATTGATGTATCCTGCGCTCCGAATCGCGGCACAGTGAACCATCAACCCAGAATGTGGATCGCTGATCAAATCAATCAAGATATCTGGTCGCACAACTCTGGGGTAGCGAATGAGGTAAGTACATCAATGAAGGGGCCTAAGATGGTAGCTTGTTAGTCAGTCAGCCTCTTCATGAGACTTCATGCACCCAAGTCTTTTCTTCTCAAGCATACCCATCAACTCGTCTGTTCAGTTAGTATGGAATCGTCATGTTCTCATCACACTCGCCCCTCCTCCAGCACATTGATACGAACGAGTTTACAGCCAGGAAGCGCCATAGACACCTGCGCAGTATCTCTATTTTGAAGACCACCGGCCTGGCCAGCTCTAGTTTTCGCTAGCATCGAAGATGAGCATGTACCACCACGCGCTCACTTTTCAGTTGCTGCAGCCATAGGTTCGATCGGGTCCATGATGAGCCGGATGCTATTACGTCCCATCCTTTGTAAGTTCGATCGACATGTAGCCAGCATCTCTATGTTCACCCAGTGAGGATTGACATATTCCATCAAATGATGACAGATGTTATCAGAACAATCGTGAATAAGGCCGCCGACCAGCCCGCGAGTTCAGCCAACGAGTCTAGACTTTGCCAAGCGATTCGCATTCTGAGCAAGGGGATGACAAATTCGGAGAGCGTGGATGTCTATCCCAAGCCCGCTGTTTTGTGTTGAACGATTCGCAGCCAATGCCAATTCCATCCTATCGCACACGGCTTGCTGCGAGAAAAGGCGCATGTGTCAACTATTAATTGATGCTCCACCGGCAAGACATTATTATGATAAAGCTACCAACAGTGCAGCGGGAGTGGCTTGGACAGCCAATTGGAGCTGGACTGGATTGGGCTGGATTAGGTTCAACAAGCTTTCAAATGTTCAATCCACTGACATGGTAAAGATGAACATGAAGGAGGAGCCTTGATAGCGCTTGTCCGAGCCAGCGTACCAATAGCAGCAATTGTACTTTGACCCTTGGCTTGAATCTTCAGACAGCCCCAGCTTGTGGACGGAGTAGCAAGACTTGACTCAATGTTGATTTGTTGCATGCGTGCGTGCGTGCGTGCATGCATATTCGTGTTCATGCTCATGTCTCATGTTTTCTTCGCATCGGCAAAAAAATCTATGACTCCTGATTCCCCTTGACGCGCAGCTCTTGCCGCTCTCCCACTGCACGCGGTCCCACCTGCCTCGAGCGCAAAAGCGAAAACAACAAAAAAAAAGAAAAACTTGCACACGTACACCCACTGTACCAACGACATTGACTTTCTGTACCCACTTCGTTCGGGCTGGCTGGAAAGGTCCTCCTCTGCTTGTGTCAATTGTTGCCAGACTTCTTGAACTGCCTGCCTAATACAAACTGCTCCAGGACGCTGAAACATCCAGTCAACCCTCGTTAGGGGCACGTGTTGCACACATGATGCCTTTGACCGAGCGAGTCCACCCAACAGGGGTGAGGGCTCCATGCACCTGGATGCTTTCAAGGTGGTAGCACTAAAGGGCAGATACTAAGGATGCATTGTGTTTGCGAGCCTTGCAGGTCTTGAAAGATGCTCAACGCCTACAATCAGCTTGGTTTTCGATGACATTGAAACATCCTTTCTTTTGTCGGCACCTCTTGAGAGGCTGATATACCAACCGCGATACTCGTCCATGATATTGTCATATGGGAGCAATGTAAGTACAGAGCCAGCAATCTGCCAATCTGCCCCGAGTGAGGAACCGGCTACGTCAGCCGCTTTGCAAAATCATTTTCATTCACTTGACACAATCATCTCAGATCAAAACTCTCTGGCTGACGTTTGCGCAGTATAAGCGCGGGTGTCTGTGCTGCAGAATGATGGACCGCGACCAAAGCTTCTTGCTGCACATTGTAGTCCATCGTGGAAGCTTCCATGACGCTTCGCATGAGCGCCGAGTCGGACTTTGGTTTTTTTCTTCCAACCAAGGGCCTCAATACTATTTCCAGGCCCAGGGAGCGTTCTGTCAGTATAAGTTGGACGTGAAGGAGAATTGGGATCCTACCTGCACAGGCAGCGTGCTTCCACTAGCTTACACTACCAAGACGCGGCCCATTTGCGCAAAGAAATTAGTACAGCTTCTTCAACGAGTTCCGGTTAGGAACAACGAATTTAACGGACAGCAATGGGTTTGGAGCGCACTCGAGTGCTTGACGCGTAACGGCTATCTGACCAAGCATCAGCAAGACGACGGGTTCAGTCGGATGCTCGAGGCCATCCTCAATGGCTCGTCTGACGAAGTACAACAAGCTGGGCATCGAAGAATTGACTAGGCAAGACCATCGTCAATGCTATACTCGTTGGCACCGCCGTCGCTGGCAGTCGCCCCGCAGAATGGGCCAGTCTCTACGTGAATGTAATAGATCCCGCTGTGGAATTTCTATTCATGCGGCCTCATTGGTCACCACACTACGGAGTACTTTCCGTTGAATCTTGAGCCAACAGTTTCCTCTCTCATATGAGAGCTTGCAGCGGCAGATGGCCCCATCACACAACAGGCCCGACTTTTCTTGTCTGGGGGATCGGCCGGTGAGAAGAAGGAGAAGCAGACAGTCTGTCAGGCTGGGAATTTCTCGTGCTTAAAAACAGACATTGCTGATTGAGGTGGGCGAACAGCTTCTTGTCTTCATTTGAAGGCCAAGTGGGTTGCTTGTCGATTCTTTGCAGCAAGCATTAGTATGATATGGCGGTGTTGACACAATTTGGATTTCAGAAATCGACGCTTTCCCATATATTCAGGCTTTGCTCTCGCCCTGTTTCTCACTTATTCATTCTGCCAACCGTGGGTAGGCCTCTGTCGCATTGTCGGAACCCTTGCTAAGACGACTGATGTGATGTGCATGGGGCAAGGGCAGGGAAGGGACGGGGGGGGTCAGGAGTCTCTTCTAAAAACAACTTCAACAAGGTGTCATGTCATGCAATGCAGGAGATGGCCGTTAAACAGCAAACGGCATATGACATATGCAATCCACTATGGGAAACGACAGGATCGGCACAGCCTTCATAGGCTCGGGCCTGCAAACACAGTCGCCTGGAAGACGACGGAGAATGGTGTTCGTGTCTTTTTTTTTTCCTTGATCAATTCGAGATGTGCCATCATGTGGTTCAACGCAGAACCAGGTATTACGGAGTACTCCGTACTGCAGAGCACAATTGCGTCCTCACACGTCTCGAGTGGTGGCCATAAAGCTTCCTTGCTATGCCGGCCGAAAAGCTGCCACGTCCATTCATTCACACCCGACTGCATAGTACCCTGTCCGCCCATGGTAAAGCAATCATAATACGGCAAGATGGAGCAAGGCGCAAGATGTAGTCTGTACGGATTATTACAAGAGAGAAAAAGGTCGCCCCACAAAACTAAGGCAGTATGCATCGCTGCGCAGCGCCCAAAGAGAGTCCATCCATCAGAAAAGGTGTCTTTTCCCCCATCGAATTGCCTCAAAATTCGCCAGAAATGGGCAATGCATGGGATCAGTCACATTGACTGGCCAACAGGGCGCTGTTACATAAAGGGAGGCTGTCACATTCATTTGACGGGGAAAGAAGCATAACAAAAGGGCCGGAACCAACAGGGAATGTGATAAATAGGAGCGAACGGAAGCCTCTCACAGAGGGGATATAACATTCAAACAACCGTCCTGAAGTTTTGCTTTCCAGTAAAACGCAAACAATCGTTATTGGCGCCTTGAAAAACACATCAAGTCATCATTCCCTTCTTTCCACACCATAATTTTGTCCGGGTTTAGGCAAGACAAGCTAGCCATATCACCGGTCAGCCGTCATTTCGACAATTGCCGCCGTCTCCATCGCCATCGACGTTTGTGCCTATCTTGTCAGTGGCATGTCTAAGCTTCTGACATGGTGCAGTCAAAACAGCGAAGAAATACACGGATAGCCAAAAGCCTGGCAAGTGGCCCTCCTTATACTGGGCCGAAGACTCGTGACTCATGAGTTGAGGATGGAAGCGGCATGCGGTACGATGTTCACCTCCTTTATTTGTCCAGATACACACAAACATTGTGAGTTTAATTACCCCCAGCCAGCTAATGACAATCTTTCGCTACAAGAGAAACTCTGCTGCACAATAACCCTATCTCCGGACGCAATGTCACCCTTTGGCGCGGACAAGACAGTCATCAAGTGTGGCAACACTATTTCTGGCATCTGTGTGCCTCGCATCCTGACGACCGACAGTATACAAGGATGCATAAACGTTCTTCAGATGTCTCATGTCCAAGGTCAAACTCTCTCTCAAACCTGGCCGTCCATGAATCTATTCCAGAAGTGCAGCATAGCTCTCCAACTTGGCAATATACTGAGTACGATGCGTCAAATACAAGCCCATCCAACCTAGTTAGTCAGTGCCTGTTGCGGGGGGGCAATTTCGCGATACCAGACTCCAAGTTCTTCTTGAGGACTGGATCCGATGACGGCGACTTGCCCTCGTACGCCTTTGATATATTCCCAGAGATGTGCCAGGACGAGCTCTCTTGGGCTGTATTTCGCAATGATGCAGTGGCAGTCTGTCTGCCTGACACAGTGACGGGAGGAATGACGTGAATGGAATGAAGTCGTTGGACAAGGCAACAAGGTGGATGGAGAGTCCGCATCGGACGAGCATGGTTTCAGAGCAAGTGACGTTGGAAATTGTCCTTGTTTCATTCACCAGAGGAGCCATGGATTATCAAAAGAGCAGCCTGATACGCCCGATACCTGCCAAGCTTGCGTGCTTGCTTGCGTGCGTGCGTGCCAATGTCTTCCGAAGCACGCACTCGACGTCTACGAACTGCATAAACCCGCCAAGCAGGCAGGCAGGCAAGCAGTATTCCGTAATGTAAGCGGCAAGCCGTCGTTTGACGATGACGAACCGCATTGCATGTGAGCTTACTTTGGCACAGCGGCACCCATCATGACTTGGTCGTGCACATGCATGGCAACCAAGACGTCAATCGTGCGGCTTGCATCGCTGCCCATTGCTTTGCTTTCGTTGTATTCTCACACTGTACAGACTACAGATTACTGCCTACCTATTCACACACCACACCAGACCCCCTTCCTGTGCTGGATTCGGCCCCCAGAGGACGGGCTTGGGGGTGGCTATGCCTTGTGAATCCTTGCGTACATGATCTGTCTGCCTTTTGTTAGCTGCCGGATTGTTCGACACATGAGCCCACCAAGCAAGTCCCTTGGCTGATGAAGGCCATGATGAAACATGTGCAACGCATGTGCTCGTCGATTTGCTCCCAATTGTCATTTGCTCTTCTGGCACGAGATAGCCGGGCTCATCATCATCAGGGCGGCTTTGTACAGAGTGGTACGTTCTGTTGATGAGGCGTCCTGAACCCAACACTCCAGCAAATTCGAAGATTAGGATGTTTCTCGTTGAGTGTTGTGCTGGAATCTGGAATCCCCCTACTAGATTAAAAGATCCGCCAATGCCAACGGCTGCCAACAGCTGCTGGCGTTACACGATTGCTCAAGAGGTCTGCCAGATGATGCCAGATGCTGCCAGATGCTGCCAGCTGCGCGCAGCACGTTATGTTGAGGCCGTGAGTGAAAAATGGGCGCCTTGCACCCCTTTGACTCTTTCACCGCACGCTACCAACAGAGAGCGGCCGCATGATTCTCATCATCTCAAATGTAATTTCTGGTATTCTACGCTTTATTAGAGCATGAGCTTTTACCTCCTACTGCCTTCTGATTGTCTACCCCTTTCATCCTCTAAAATCTACCGCAAGCGCGAACAATTCACACTCCCACACAACCACATGACCTCGAGAAGAATAAGATTTGTCAAGAACGGGACGCTTCGCCATGGCAACTCCTGCGAGATGCCCTTCGTCCGGCGGGGAGCATTTGAGCGAAGCGACACTCATGCGCCATTGGGGCAAGAGCAGCATTTGTGACTGCCCTCACTTAGTTAGACCTAAAGATCTGAGCTCGGTGCGATGGATTCACCTTGGCCACGACACCACGCCTCGATCATGCGACGAGTGGTTTGATCCCGACTCTCGATTCCCAGATGCGAGAGAGGAATGGTTTGCATCGTGGAAGATGTTTTATTCCCTTATCTAGGGCGACCAAGATGAGGCATCCCGGGTCGAGTATTTCATGAAGATACCTGGCGAGCGAACGGCCGTGCCAGTGACGGAGAGGTCGCGGTGGCACCTGGCAATGGGCGGTCTGGGGAAGTTGCTCTACACAGACACGGGGCTGTGGTGTCCGAGAGACCGACCCGTTGTCATTGTATGCACCGAAAAGCAGGCTAAGAGATGTGCTGCGCGGGACTGGGAAGACTGTGTGCAAATTGAAGCTCGACGCGGCGAGGATACTGCTTCCGATGGATCTGACGTGGAAACGACCGACGCCAGAGACGTAGCGGTAAATTGTACGCACCTGAAACGATGACGGCCCTGCCAATGTTCTGATGAGAAGCAGAGGAGAGCTAACGGTCTATTGAATCTAGCTGCAGCGCCGCCGGTTCGGAGTCAAAGAAGGGCACGACGGATGGTTATGACGCTGTTTGGCCCCGTGCCGGCTCCCGGCGACACGAGCGAGGACGAAGGAGAAGACGATGCCCGACACCACGCAAGAAAGAACCACGGACCCCTCCGCGACTTTTGACGGTGGACGTGAATAACAACAATGGAGCTGCTGCTGCGACACCGCAGCAGATGGCCGGGCGGGGGCGTCTTATATAGCGAATAAGCAGGAGACTGGCGCTCATAGACAGGGAGGAGAGCTGTTACAGAACCTACTTTTTAGAAACTGAGCTAGCAAAGGACAATAAACCACAGTCTACCAGGCCTGCAGGTTCGTTGCCAAATGTCAATACCAATTCCGGAATAAATCCAGAATCAGGTACTTTAGAGAACACTGCCATGATAAGCGATACTTTCAACTACGACGATAATGACAACATTAATAAGATGCCAGATGAGGCCTTCATGGACACCGCGTTCGCCCATCTTAAGACTGACGAGGCTCTCTAGGAGGGACCTACCAGATAATTAATTGATGCCTGTTGCGCTAGCCGACCCAGACTACAAACTACAACGATGCGATCAAATACGTGCGAGCCCAGGCCTCATCATATGCACTGTGTTGAAACGCAGGCCTCGGCTCATTGTCGCCCCAGCAGGTTCTCGTCACCTGGTGGTGCAATATCGAAGAAAATTCTCTCTCATCTGACAATTCAGCTAAAGGACGGCACCGTGATCGATCGACCACTGCTTGGTCTGGTGTGAAAGCGAAGGGGGCAACCTGAGAGGAGAATCATTCAGACATGTGTCTGTATGGTGTACGTGGCTGGTGAGAGCAACTTGGCGTCCGTCCACCTGCCAATATCTGATGTACTGGTAAAGAATCAGAATTACTCGAGCACAGCTAGAACTGATGCGTCTAATAGCTTAGCCACGGGTGGGTGGGGTGTACCTGCCAGAATTACACATTCACAGTGGAATGATTGATGATGATGATGCCAGTTTAGCAGCACTTCTACATTGCAACTGTACAACAGTACAATTGGAAACGTATAAACTCCTCAATATATTTGGGATTGAGATGACGTTTATTGTCGAGGGCGCGGCAACTTGATCATTTAATACCTCACGTGCCTTCTTTTGAGGCATAATCTGGTTGCCCAAACCAAACCTGGACCAACTGTTAGAATTGTATGATGTGATAGCTTATATTGCATGTAAAGTACAAGTTACATATGTACAGATTGTGGGCAGTATAAGCCCTAATATACACTCCACCGCGCAATCCAGCTAAAGTAGACCTAATTAGCTATAAAATCTAACACCCCTCCTTAAGCAAGAGTTATAATAGTGCTAATTTTAGTAGATTCCTTCTTTCCTACTACTCTTATTAAAACCCTATAGGAAAAAGAGTAGTAGCCTGTAGTAATTCTTTAACGCAGTGCCTATAATATTCTCTATTCCTTCCTTTAAAGACTTACTACCTTTATTTACTTCTCTAACTTAAGCCTTACTAGGGCCTTAGTCCCTAAGTTAGCTAGATTCTCCGTTTAGGATATCTAGTCTACCTTAACAGTCTCCTCCTAAATTAATTCGTAAATCTTATAATACTAGATCTAGATATACTTTATTTATTTATAGAATTTCGCGTTATTTAAGATTATTTATGCGCTAGTATTATTTATATAAAGCTATAGTAGCGCTTACTACTTATAAATCTCCCTTATTAACCCTTCTAAGTATATAACTTTAAGCCTAGCGCTAAAGAGACTAATATATTTTACTTTAGTGCTTAAGGTTATAATAATACTCTATTTCTTACTCTTCTAGCTAATTATAGCTCTAGCTAGTAGGAAAATATAGTAGTTAATAAACTTAGAGTCACTCTTATTACACGCTTATTTAGCATCTAAGAAGCCTATAATCTTATTATTTTATATGCTATTAAAGAATAGTACTAAGTTAATTATAAACTTAATATATTATAGCACTTACTTTATTACTAATAGGTACCTTACTACTAGGTTAGTTATAAATCTACTTAGCTTTACTATAAGGTATAGTAGGTTAATTTACATTCTAATTATTATAAATATTAATATTCCTAGAATACACTAGAAGAGTAGTTAATTATCTTTATAGCACTCCTCTCCCTCTATATAGGGCTTTAATATCTTTAAGGTATTTATAGAAGTGTTCTATGTCTTTATGTTCTCTATATTTAGTTACCTTAGTAACCTCTCTAGGTATAGTTATTATAAGAGAGAGATAGTTCTTTTCTTCTAATCTCTTATAATTACTATACCTAGAAAGTATTATATAGGCCTAAGGTTAGTTATCTTAAACTTCTTTACTAGCTTTGCCTTAACTTCCTTAATCTTAGTAATATTAGGTCTAAAGAATAGTATATTATCTATATAAATAGTAATAATAATATTATCCTTAAAGAAAATTACTTTATTAAATTTTAACTAGGTAAAACCTATAGTAATAAGCTTAGTTAAGAGTGTTTTAAACTATACTTATAAGGCCTACTTTAGGCTATAAAGAGCCTTTAGTAGCTTATAAACCTTTCCCTTTTATTTAAAGCCTTTAAGGAGTTTTATATAAATAGTTTCCTTTACTATACTATATAGGAAGGCTATCTTTATATCTATTTACTTAATCTCCTAGTTTAGTAAGGTAGCTAGTGTAAATAGTAGTTAATATGTCTTCTGCCTAACTACTAATATAAAGGTCTTATTATAGTTAATGCTATATTTTTATTTAAAGCCTCTTATAACCTAGTAGGCCTTATAGCGTTTAATATTACTAGATAGACTAAGTTTAGCCTTAAATACTTATTTTCCTAATAAAATATATTAAGTATTATTAATATTAACTACTTTAAAGGTATTATTCTTAATTAGTATATTATACTCCTTTTCTATAGCTCTCTTTTACTTTAACTAGTTTCCTAAGTGCTAAGCTTCCTTATAGAATCTTAGTTTATTTTCTTTAAGTAACTTATTTAAGGTAGTTAGGTATACTACTAAAAGAGGTATAATATTATTTAGAGCTATAGGCATTCCCTAGAATTTATTAAGAAAGGTAAATTCTTATAGTCTAAGTTTAGGGTAATTTACTTTAAGTTTAGGGTATTTTTACTTTCTAATTATAAGATTTATTAAGGTTAAGTAGTATATTAACAAGTTTTCTAGTGGATAATTAAGACTTCCTAGGTTAATAACTTTAGTCCTCTCCTAGAACCTTACTTATTTAGTTACTTTATTTGCTTGCTAGTTAGGTTAATCTTTACTTTCTACTTATATCCCCTCCTAAACCTAGTTAGTAAGCCTTTTAACTATTAACTAGTTCTATAGGTTAAGCTATATGTGAGAACAAAGGATAGCTAGGCAAGAGGTATGGGGGTACTTGTGTATTTACTAAAGCTTGCTGGTTTATAGCTAGCGGCTTGCTAGTGTCACGTGGACCTAGCCCTAGGCCTGGCCTACTATAGAGGTGTGTGGGTGCACGCTAGGTGTTGTGAGTGGGGCCTTACAATTGCCCCCTCACTTATAGCTAGGCTCCTGAACGGCTTTTGCTCCCCTATTTGTAGCTGTTTGCTAAGTGGTAATTGTATTAAAATAAAAACAAATAATAGGTAGCGCTTTAGTATAAATTCGTTAATGATTCCCCATTACCTCAGGCACTTTTCCCTTCTGTAACTATAGCAATCTTTCCTAATTGTTCCTTTACCTCTTTGGTTACCTTTATGGTTTAGTCCTTAATCGCTGTATTTTCGCTATGGAAGACGACTTGATCCACTTGAAAGAATGCAGCTGCATGTATTGTTTGCGCACTGGGTGCGCTGACTTCGAGAAAAATCCCCTAGCCGCGCCTGAATTGCTGAAGATTGACTGTTAATTCCCCCTTAATCTATTCGTGGCCACTAGGAAGATAAAGCATTCTAAGCGCTATACCTAATGCTATAATTATAGTAATACTTATAAGACTGTAAGTATACTAATCTTCGCGTGCTATTTAGTCCTAATTTGCTAATGTTTCTATATAGGCTATAGCCTTAATAAGAGGGGATTTTCTTAATCTCCTATTAGTTTTAGACTAGGCATAGGGGCTCCTAGACGCCCTTAGTAATAAAGTTAAGGAGGACCCCTTTAACCGCTTGTTTTTAGAGGTAACTTGCTTTTATATTACAAAGTGTTATCTCTATCTTATAATAGGGTTTA
>LELE01001091.1:0-13686 GCA_001043855.1 Epichloe uncinata
CATCAACGACCTCCCTAATTGGATAGCCCCTGAGGGACTTCTTCAAAGCATCCAAAGAGCTGACTTGAGTTTTGATTTGATTCATGGTCTGGAGAATGCGGACGGCGTGTTGCACCATGTTCGTGCAAATGCCAACCCGGAAGTTCACGAACTGTACGCGTACGCCCTCTCAGAGAACAAGGCGTGTGGGATTGTAAGAGCCAAGGATCCGTCTGGCAATCTAATTGGGACCGTCATCATTTGCTGCCAAGCTAGCCCCTTGGCTAGATACATACCTTCTCTTTTATCGGACCGTGGAGACATCGGCGGCATCATTGCGCCCATCGTGCCATCCACGCCTCAAGCAACGCTGGTTTTGCAAGGGCTGGCTCTGATGGGCGTTCGACAGAGCAAGAGCCACAAAGCTTCCAAGGCCGTGTTAAGCTGGGTAAGTCGCACCACACTCTTTTCGTAGAAACACGATGATTCTGACTTGTTTCGCAGGCCGTGGATGACGCATACGAGCCGTTGGTGGCATTGGGCTTTGACATACTCCAGGCGTTTGAAGAGATTACAAACTCCCCTGATGTGTAAGTGATGATGCAGCGCTATTCAATTCATGCAATTGATCTAACCCAACTACAACGGCGGTGATGCAGCTGCCAGACATAGCCTCGCCCTTTAATATAGCGCTTGTGTTGTTGCAATCTTTTCAAAGCGTCAATCGGCGTGGGAATACGAGTTACACACGGTCATGGTTGGAGGGGAGACTATCTATGCAATGCTCACAGAACGAGCCCCAATGCAAGTTATACAAGCACGGTTGTTTGCAATGGCTGCAGGTCGCTGGAAGAGATTTGAGGATGGCCGTTACATACTGTGCTTGCTTACAGACGGAGTGGATATACCAGGCGAACTACTCCGTATCTTTGAGTGGCAATTGGGGTCAGCTACATTCTCACTTACTGGCGAGCGCGCAAGTCGAGCCACCATTAGGCTCCGCCCGTTACACATTATAGCTGCTTGTATAGCGGGTGTTATTAGCAGGGATTGCAGATGCTGCGGGAAGAGACATGGAATCTCCTTAGGCTTCATACACCTTGTGGAGTCACGTTAACTAGGGTGTGTATCTAATTAGATAGAAGTGGATTAGAGGTATATTTGCTTATATATAAATAGGCTAATAGTAAATACTACTAATTTTCCCTATCTCCTTAGATAGTTTACCTTATGGGATAGTGAGGCCCCTATAGCCTCCCTGCTATAAGGTTAGTGACTACGTGAGTACGCGAAACTATCTCCTTAAGCGTGGTAAGGCTTGTGGAGTCACCTCAGCCAGGGTCTGTATCCAATAGAATGAAAGTGCATTAGAAGTACATAGATCTATGTGTAAATTAGCCAACGATAGTTATACTAGTAATTTTCCCTAGTACAGATTACTACATTGCCCTATTAATTGTCTTAGGTAAGCAACGCGTACCTACGCGGTCACTGACCTTATGACATGGGGGCTGTGGGGGCCCCACTGGCCCACAAGCCTTACCACGCTCAAGGAGATAGTGTAGTGACTTATATAAGGAAAATTAGTAGTATATTTACTATTAGCCTATTTATGTGTAGGTAAATATACCTCTAATTCACTTCTTTCTAATTAGATATAGACCCCAGTTAACATAACTCCATAAGGTAGACCGTGTCTAAGGAGATATAAATTCCTACACCACACTTTCGCGTACTTGCGCGGTTACTGACCTTGTGGCAGGGGGCCTGTGGGGGCCCACAGACCTATAAGGTGTATGAAGCCTATAAGGAGATAGGTCGTTGTTTGTGGCACTCTGGTATCAACGTAGCCGTCGCATCGCACGCCGCTCGATGGACACCTTTCGCAGATTGGTTTCTGTTAGACCGCGTAGCTAGGGTCAGAAATAAAGGTATGGATTGAGTTGTCCTACCTTATAAGAGGGCGTGGACTACGGTTTAAATAACTAAGTACCTATACTACAGGGAGTGTAATCTGCCCACACAAAATATACTATACATCTACTGAAGGTCCGGAAAATGACTAGGCAGGTGGGTCCTAGTGTCCAGGTTGTCTGCATGCGGTTGAACGCTTGCGACGAGGTGCAACAGTTTCCGCTCGTCGCATTTTATGTGACGTATTATGTGGTGAATAAGTGGCTGCTCGCGATAGGCAATCTCAGCATGCCTTGAAGCCGTGGCATGGTGAGGAGGTACAGTTTCGAGATGCCTAGCAGATTGAATTGCGGGCAGACACACCACCTCACTACTGATCACGTGTCCATTTTGGAAACCTATTACCCCGTCCAATCAGTGCATTAAATAAGCACATTTCGTTGACGCTACTGACGCCATATATCTCATGCTACAACCCTAGATGAGAGCCTCGAGTCGGAAACACTTCGTGAGCACACAAACATGATTCGTCTCCCACGTCTTCTACGAGAATTCCGTCCTCTATTTTGCAAAGTGTTCGTCGGCTTTTTTCTTATTGGTTGCACTATTTGGTACGCACGAACGCATTTCTACCGCGACCCGGGGAGCAGGTTCTTCGACAAGAGTCGCGCCTACGAGCAGAAATATTCGCAATATCGCAAAGTGGAGCTCCAAACATTCGTCCAACAAGTCAATAATTCCACCACTCACTTGGCACCAAATGAGCAGGTGTTAAATCGGAGCCTTTGTGTAACGATTCCTTCCGTCAGGAGGCGACACACTCAGTATGTTGAGGTTAGTCCCCGTTCCAGGTTTTAGCAGTATTTTCATTTCTAACTTAGATTCTCGCACAATATAGACCACAGTCGCTAGTGCTCTGGGCGGGTTGCCTCCGCAAGAGCGAGACGATCTATATCTGAACGTCTTCATCGCTCACACCGATCCTAACGAGCACCCAACTTGGCATCAGAATTGGGTATCACGAGTCGTCGACAACATGTACACCTACAATGTGTCAAAAGCAGAGGGCGAGCGTCTCCAAGAACTCGAGAAAGAGCGTGAATATGCCAAAAAAGGCGTGTTTGACTACACATATGCCCTCGAGGAATGTCTGAAGATGAAGACTCCATATGTAGGCATATTCGAGGATGATATCATGCTTGCTGATGGCTGGCTTGTACATCTCCTGTCAGGACTGCGCCGTATATCTGCCTCCCACAAATTTAACAAGCCATGGTTGTACCTGCGGATGTTCAATCAGGAACGATCCACAGGCTGGTCAAGCCGACACATTGGTGGCAATAATGAGTATTGGATAATTTTGGGCATATGGTTGGCTGTCACACCGCCCATTATATTTGCGCGCCGGCGGTGGAAAGCTGCGAACTCGTTTCTCAATTCGGGATCGCTGTTCGTGCTGCTGGTAATTCTGATCCCGTCCTATGTGGTTCTCTTTTTCCAAAGTGGCAAGGCATCACTTTGGCCACCATCACACGGAGTAGCCGACGAGCCGTTTGGCTGCTGCTCACAAATTATGATATTTCCACGCGAGCAAGTACTACCACTTGTGCAATTCCTGAGAAGTAAAGGTCAGGGTCAAATTGACTTGATGCTAAATGACCGAGCTACAGAGGAGGGGCTCACTCGATATGCATTGTATCCAGTGATGGCTCAGCATATTGGTGAGTGAATCATTTCTGCACAATCAAAGGCCATGGACGCTTAAGAATATTCAGGCCTAGATTCCGCACGGGCTACCGCCATAACCGAAGCTCAGGCCATTTGGAGTATGGCATTTGAAGACCTTGAACCAGAGGCATTACGTCGGGACCATAGAATAATGGCCGACAAGTACTACGGTGCCTGAGGGCTCGTTGCAATGGTGACATGTAATTGGAACAATTACATATTTCTACTTTCAGGGGCGAGGGGGGAAGTGAGATCCGCTTTCAACTCACCATAGAGCTTCAGCCAACATTTCTTGACTCTGCTGACTGGTTGTGATAACTTGGTATATCCCACCGCAATGCACGAACAACCGGTTCCCAGAACGGTTGTTGAGGCAGTGGAATTGGCGTCACGCGTAGTTCGATCACATTCCGATCGATACATCTTTCTCTACCATTCCTCTTATCATCCAGCAGAAATGCAATGGAGCCCAGTTGAATGGCACGAATGAGAACATTGTTTCTTGTATGCAGGAATGGTTTGAGGGGTCAAGCGCGCCACCAGCAGGCTCTAATCCTATGGCATATTTCCTTTGGGATGAAGGTGTTCCTGCATTGGTAGACCAATATGAAAACAATTTCGTCGGTCGCTTCTTGCAACCTTTTTCTTCTGTGGAAAAGGTTGACATATTTCGAACCATCATTTGTAAATGGTTTGGTGGGATTAGTAAGTGCTATAATTGTGTTATGGGCTTTTGCTACCAGAGAATAATCATTGACAGTATGGCGACATTGCTACAAAGCTCCTTCGTCATCCTACTACGTGGATTGAAGAGCCCGACATTCCCAGGTGGACGGACAACTTGACCGGAAAAAATTACGGTATCGATCAGACTGCCAGTCAGTGCCATTTGGGGTATTGAATCTTGGCGGCGGACGATCCGCTGCCCTCGCAAACAATCCGACGATAATCGACCTCGGGCAATAATCACGGACGAAGGGGAAGAGTCCCCCCCTCCAAGTCTAAAAGAAACCACAACCCTTATTTTCGCCTTTATTGATAGATCGTGTCCTCCCGCCGCCCCATTTGACAACCTTCTCGTTGTCAAAACATCGCCCTTTCACAAGAATGGGTGTGTTAAACTTGGACTTCCACTCCATGCCATTCTCGTCGGGCTTATCGAAATAGTCGAACCGCCACATTGTAACACCGAGGCCCAGACACTTCTTCGCATTGTCCAGCAATGTCTGTTGGCCCCAATCGTGTCCCGCCCAGCCCGCGCCGTGAATCACAAAGCTGGACCATGTTGGGAAGAACAAAATCCAGTTGTCCACAGAGCCACATGTACCATACGGTTCTTTAGGTGGTGGCCACGGACGGTTATCTCTCTTGATATTGAGCTCATATGTATAAGCCCCGCGGACGTACTTGTCCCCAAATTTCCAGTTCATGGGATTCTTTGTTGCGTCGCCGTCGCAGCCGTGGATGATGCGCTTGAAGGAGTCCAAACATTCATCTTTGTTGTACTCTGTTGCGCCGTCCAAATCGAGCACAAAATTGTGCTCCTCGGGCGTTTTCTCGCTGTAAGTTTTCTCAGCTTTCCAGCCGACCTCATTATCTGGCTTCTTGACGTAATTGTTGCAAAAGTCTTTGTAGTTCTCGTCCAGGAGATCGGCGTTGGCGTATCCCTTGCGACCCTCTTTCTGCCAGCACTTGAACTCATCTTGGACAGCGCACGTGGGATTGTCGACACCGAGAATTCTGGCACGTTGCTGGATCATGGTTTCAACTGCAAAGGACGCCATGACTAGATGACCGAATTGGTTGGGATGGAAGTTCTTACCGAACGAGTCCGGCAGTCCCAGACCCAGGGTAGGATCAATCCATGCATCATCTCCGGGGCAACTGGGCGGCGATGGTGCTCTTGGGTTGAGTTTCTTTGCGACCACAGCTCTCGGGTTGGCGGATTTCCACAAGAGAGTGTCGTAGATGTTCTCATTTGCTTCCGCGGCTCTTTTGAGACGCCACTCCGTCTCCATGGCTTCAATTTCCTCTTCTGTCAATCCTTCCCATCGCTTTTTCAGATTGTCAGGATCATGATCGCGGTCTGGTTTCCTCGTTTGAGGCTTAAAGAACATGAGATTGGGTTGTGAATCGTCAGGGTAAGCGCCAGAACTCTTCGGATCGCAGTACTGCCCATGTACGTCGGACAGTGGTGCCCACTCAGACCAATCCGAGTACCCGACCTTGTACTTTACTTTGGAGTTTTTGGTCACATCATTGACCACGTCTTCGATGACTCTGTTGATGCTTGTGACAAGTTCATTGAACTGTTTTCGATACTTGATCGCCAGGTCAAACGGTCGCGGGTAGAATGGCCAGATCTTCCACCAGACCAACAGGTTGAGTTTCCAGTCCTGCTTTGTGGCACAATCTTCATTTTCGGTATTGAAGAACGGCGCATACCCGCTGAATACCACAACGCTGTCTTTGGCCATTTTGTTGTCGAGTATCTCCAGGATACCTTTGAGATTTGGCCGAAGAATGGACTCAATATTCCCCCGGGCCTTGTCTATCACCTCCTGGCACTTGTTCTCTCCATCAAAAAGAAGGAATACACATTTCTTAATCATGGCCGCCTATGACACGCAATTATCAGCATGGTGAGGTTTTTAAAGGAAATCGCAAGAACAACCTTACCAGACACAAGTCGTTGCCACCCGCCGTCATCATCACCAGGTCTTGTTCGGGCTCGAGAAACAAGGCTTGATCATAGATGCCGCCGGACCTGTCGCCACTGCAGGCGACAAAGTCAAATTTGCCTACACCTGGCCCCAGTGCCTTACTTAGCAGCATAGGATATGAGAGGTCATATCGAGAGCATTTGCTGTGCGACTTGCCCTTCTTTACTGGACCGACCACCACCCTTCCAGAGCCAATTTCCGCCGTGAAGCTGTCGCCGATGGCAGACCACCGCTTCACCCAGCCAAAATCGGCAGGATCGCTGGGTCTTCGCATCAACTGTTCAATCTTATTGCTTTTTAGCGTGAGAGAAGTCTCATTCTCACCGTCCTTGGAGGACAATCTTTTCTGATCTGGCCAAGTCGGAATCCGCGCAAAACGCCTTCTTCGACTCTCTCGTAAGCTTCTCGGAAGCGAGCGACTTCGATGGCGTCGATCTTGACTGGGGATACCCCGTGGCCGACGACCGGGGAGGCATTCCAGCGGACTACAACTACGCCACACTCTGTAAAAGACTCAAAGTGAGACTGGACCGCTCTGGGCGTAAGCACGGGCTCACACTTATACTGCCCGCTTCGTATTGGTATCCTCGGGGTTTCAACATCATCGAACTCGAGAAGCACATCGACTGGTTCAACATTATGACATATGATATCCGTAAGTTTGACCCTAATTGCCCGAGAAGCCCCCAACCAGGAACCCTCGAGTCATGATTTCTGGGTTTTTTTTATTTTTTATTTTATTTTTTTCGATTGAAAGCGACCAATATTTATTTGATGGGCTGACTCGAATCCTCTCAACTTAGACGGAGTGTGGGATGGAAACATCCCCTCACTGGGCCCAAAGATATACGCCCACACAAACTTGACAGAAATCTAATTAGGCCTAGAGCTTCTCTGTAGAAACAACATCAACCCCGGCCGAGTGGTAATGGGCCTCGGGTTCTACGGACGCAGTTTCACTCTCAAGGATCCCAATTGCAAAGCACCTGGTTGCCCATTCAGCGATGGCGCCAAGGGCGGCGAGTGCACCGGCACACCAGGAGTGCTCTCGGCAAAGGAAATCAACGACGATATAAAATCGAAACGCGCGACCGTGACATTTGACAATGAGGCGGCCGTGGACATTGTGACCTGGGGCGGTAACCAATGGGTCAGTTGGGACGACGCGAAGACGTTGAAGCTGAAGCTCGATTACGCCAATCTAAGGTGCCTCGGCGGGTAAGTACTTTCGTAACATGCTCTCGGCTCATTTAAAAAAGAAGAAGCAATCCATGCTAACGCGCAATCTTCTCTTTCATCTTAGAACAATGATTTGGGCTATTGACTTGGATGACGGGACACAGATCAAGGCGTTAGGTGAAGGCTTGGGGAGAAACAAATCTACCCTCCACGAGCTGCCACCCCGGCATTTAAGGCATGCCGTTGACTTTCTCTTGCCCTCTCGAGGTACCATGCTCCGGGCTGTCAATTACTTACACCTCGACTTCTTAACCAGCTTATCAAACGGATTGCGCCACTTGCTCTTCGCCTCGTTAAAAAACGGCTCCGGCAAGTCCTCCTCCTTCAGTCCGTACAAGTTGTACAAGCCCTCCACGTCCTTGCCGCTGGGTGTCTTGGGGCTTCGGTACCGCTGGCCATTCCTCGTCAGAACAGGCTGCCTCGGGTCCTGCGTAACGAGATCCAGAGGCGGCTGCCCCTCGGCGGGAATGGGAACGTCGCCCTTGCCTCCTGCCCCGCTGGGATACAGCATCAGGGAGTCCCAGTCGACGTCGTTCTCGCCTGCGCCAATGGTCATCCCCAAGTGGCTGCGGAAACGAGCAGCGAAAGGGAGATACTCGGTGCCACCGGAAAACTTATTGCTCTCGGCATTAAGCCTCAGCACGCAGATGTCGTCGTCCGGGTGCTCTGCCTTCCATTTGGGCCAGTGTTTATCGTAGTCGGAGAGGTGGTCGCAGTGGAACGTCGTCATTGTCCCCCTGTATCCTCTGGCCTTCAATTGAGCACCCCATACTGTGCCCATTTTTGAGCTGAAGGGCGGCTCAGGCAGGCCTTACTGCCTGCTTCAACGACCACAACGCAAACAAAGAAAGTCAGCCACGCCGTCAGTTTTGCAAGCAAAAACACGATTGACTACTTTGGTGGCAGGAGAGTTCAGTCGTGTTATATGGAAAAATTGTGAGTTACGCGCATTTTCCAGCGCCATTGCCATTCGCCCTAGGATATAGCCTGGAGTGATGATGCTAACTTCTCTGCCACACTTGAAGCCTTTCGATGAACCCAGAAGTCCACAGCGACTGCTCCGGTCTTTTCGTCGACTGGTGGTACTGCGTTGGCACCAAGCCAGAGTCGTCGCTCACTCTAACGTGGAATCCGACAACGAGCAAGATTGACGTACCCAATCCAACCAGTTTCACACCCAGCGTGACTCCTACCATGACAGAGCCGTGACACCAACTCAATTTGATAGCGGCATGGTCAAGGGCTGCGACGGCTTCTACCAGGCTTCTACCAGGCTTCAGCCAGCCAGAACTGACAGGGCATCCTGAAAGTGTACTCCATCATTTCCGAAAAGCAACTTCTGGATTGGAACCCCGGCTTGAAGGGTGACTGCAATGCCTTCAAGAGCGGCTACTGGTACTGCGTAGCCGATTTTGCGTCAATGACTTTCCCATTGCCATCCACTACGGCCGGTCTCCCCTCGCCGCCAGCTGAAGGTGCCTACACGAAGGACTGCGTCGGCTGGTATCAGGTTGACAAGGTACCTTTGACGTGCGACCTCTTGGTGACCTTGTTCGGCACCTTTTCGAAGCAGCAGTTCATCGATTGGAATGCCGTAGCCGGAAATTGCGAAGACTACCTGGTTTGTTTCCCTCAACCCCCGGCATGCCAGGTGACGTCCTCAACAGATACTAATGATCTTTGTCAAAAAAAGATACCAGATGGCTACTACTGCATAGCAATCCCAAGCACGCCAAAAACGAGGACAGCGCCCCTATCTCTGCCGGCGCTCCCGACAGAGGCACCGGTGCAGACAGGCATCAAGGCTGATTGCAGCAACCCACACTTTTCATTGTCGGCAATGCAATACGCTGACAATAGTGCTCTTGCTCTACTCCCAGTCGGGAATGATAAGCGGATGCCAGCGATTTTACTTTGTCAAAGATGGTGATAGTTGCTGGTCCATTGCCAATTTGAACGGCCTTGATCTCAGGTGAGCTCTTACCAACCCGCCGCACGAGTATTGAGTATTCCTGCTAACAAAATCTTCCTTCACACTCAAAGTGACTTCTACAAGTGGAATTCGGGCGTCGGAGCCGACTGCAAGTCGCTGTGGCTAAAGAATTACGTCTGTATCGATGTATCAGGCCTGGTTACAACAATACCATGATAGAGTCCGGATCTTAATAGCGAAGCCACATAAGCGCCGCACTTCTTGATTTTTTAACTCGGCTGGAAACAATGCGATTCTCGCGGTATATAATCGTCCATTCCTTGAACAATCCAGTATCCAGAATTTTCCGTAGACGGCGATTCTGTCGCAGCCTTTGACGAGGGCGCCGGTGTATTGATAGCTCGCCAGAATCTTGGGCCGGGGTGTTCGTGGGTAGATTGATTTGACTGTGGGCTTGACGCCTCCTGCCATCGATTGTAGACAGACGATGGGACAGCAAGATACAGATGCTTGAGGCGGCCGTCTGTCAGCATGTGTGTCCACCTCTCGCCTGCTTTGTAAACCATGCGCTGCCGCTTGAGGTCGACTTTATCCATTTGTGGCCTTCGATCAAGAGGTGTCAGATCGCCGCCGTAGAGAGAAATATGCACGATCTCGACTTGGGGCATACTGCGAAGCAACGCATCAAAGGGCGAAGTATCCGCCTGGGTTGTTTCAGCGACTGTCTTGCCTCGCATGCAGTACTGAATCTCGACGTATCTGAGAGCCGCCAGTCTCTGCGGCAGAATCAGCTGGGGTATGTAGCGCAGCGTATCTGACCAGTCGTCAAACTTGAAGACATTGCTGCTGTAGAGAAGTCCTATGGTCTCGGTATACCTCAGGCCAGCATCTTTCGTTAGCTTTAGACTAGATGACCGTGGGCTTTAACACTCGATACTTACGACTGTCGACAGGAGAGGAGCCAGCCCATGACGTCGACGAGGCATTTACCAGGCATAGATGCTCCCCTCTCCCAATGTGCACATGACATGGGTTCACCTTGAAGACATCCATCTAGGGATATGTGCATGGCGGACCATTTACGGGTGGGAGGGTCTCGGTGACAAACGCAGCTTCGCCATCTCCAGGCTGTAGTTGAAGTCGTGTCCCATTCAACGGCTGATGACGGCCCACGAGCAGACTGGCCAAGCCAGAAGCCGGCGTGGGACTGAGGGTTCTGTCGATGGGCCTGACGATACTCCAGCACCAAGTGCAGCGCACGGTCTCCAAAGGCGGCCGTGATGATTTTCTCGCGAACATGGGTTGGAAGTTCGAAAAAGGGGCCGTTGCCAGGAATCCGGCCGCTGTCAGGACGGGACTGAGCTGTAGGCGTTATAGGGCGACGATGCGCGTTGCTGTTGCTGTTACTGAGGCACGGCTCCTTCAGCGAGTCTTCGCGTTCTGTGTCAGCGTTGTCCTTTCCATTGCGTTGCAGCTGGGCTGCCTGGCGGTGGATCCAGTCGGAAAGTTTATTGGGCATGCCGGGTGAGTCGCAAATGAAACATGTGCAAGTGAAACAATATGAAGCAGCGGCCTTGGGGTCGCTGTGTCGTCCACGCCGCGATGGGCGTTGAGTGCAAGTTGAGGATATGACAGCCAATTGCCACACCGTAACCTGCCTACAATCGAGTCGGAGTCGGGCGGCGCCTGCTGATACAGCCTGTGGTGACCTGTAGTGTTGAGGATATCGCAGCCTCAAATCTGAGGCATCACCCTCGTCACCTCTTCGTTTGTTAATGCAGATTCACGTATCTTGATTATTATTACGTTTATTATAGGCTTTATTTAAAGATCTAGATTTACTTATTAATAGATTTAAAGCTTTGAATGAACTTCCCTTTTCCCTTTATTAGATTTCCTTGTG
Source organism: Epichloe uncinata (assembly GCA_001043855.1). Classification (NCBI taxonomy): domain Eukaryota; kingdom Fungi; phylum Ascomycota; class Sordariomycetes; order Hypocreales; family Clavicipitaceae; genus Epichloe; species Epichloe uncinata. Next base: position 11,420 of record LELE01001091.1, read on the forward strand.
AGGCGCTGTGTGTTATAAGGCGCGATGTGCACGCAACGACGTGTTTCATAGGGCAAGGCGCGGCGACAGGTCTCAAGTAATTGTAAGGTGCAATGTTAGCAGCGGCTAGCATTGACGAATCTTTTGGTCTATTAGGGAATTCTAGCACACCTTCTGAGTTCTTATATATAGGGCGACTAAACACGCATCCGTCAAAAGTAAATGCGTATCCGCCGTTTTTTTTTTAAATTTATCTTTAAAACCTACTTAAATATCTTCTTACTAAGCTTTACGTAGAAGGTAGATTCTTTGTTTTTGAAAAACAGTATAGCTATGTAAACTAGTCTTACTTAATAAGTTTAACATGACGCTAGCATTTTTATCGCAATATAACACAATAAGCATGCCTTTTAACCCTCTTCGCTGCTAATTATAAGACCTTAGCACTTATAGGGCAGAGACTCTCTTTTCCCTCGTATATAGCCCCGTTGTGCCACGTGTGGATAGCCTAGATGGCTGAATTCATTATCATTACTTTCCACAACGTCTCACATCTTGCATCGCTTGTGTGGACTACAAACTTCTGGCTGTACAGCTGGGCAGGTCCATAAACTTATAGCAGGCCGTGTCACCCTTGTTTCAACTCAACCGGCACCCCAGATTGAATCGATGACCACCCTGTGTGTATATATCTGCCCTGAAAGGACGAGGAACGGAGGGATCACACGCCGTCCAGCAGAAATACTTGAGGACTACTGTCACGAGGGTCACGCTCAACAATATACGTACGGGACAAGGGTAGAAACTGATGAGGAAGTACTATGAGATTTTTGGCGGGAGGAAACAGACTCTTGACAAGAACACAATATTCCAAATCTACATCCTCAAGTACGCGACAACAATGAAGAGACTGGGCTAATGCCTACACACCCATTGAATTTACAGTGATGCCTTTTGTGAGAGTATTCACACCGTACTTCTGACAGGAGACCTATGGATTAATGTATACACAGCCTTCGGCTGAATGACAATTTTCAAGTCACGTAGCGCAACTGTTTGGAATAGTTGGGGCAAAATGAAGGACTTTATTTCTGTATAATGATTGGACTTGTACGAAAAACAATAACTCATGGTGTTACCATTGCCTTAAGTGAGCGAAGTGATGTTCATAGTTTGAACCTTTCCCATCTGACTTGCATCGTGCCACACCCTGCGAGTGGCGGCCGTAGAGCCGCCCTAATCTTCTAGACGAGCCCTCGTCTAGGTGACTGAGTCTCGCGAGGGCTTTAGCACTTTGGCGGTGGGTCCTTTGGAAGACAAATTCCAGCATATTTGACCTCTCTGCTACCGGCACCTCGGCCTTCGCAACAGCCAACCATTTTTCCAATGTTGACGCTGTTGCCACCACAAAGATTGTTAGACTTGCAGATATGGTCAATCTCATCGAAGTGCTGCTGGCCCCCTACTGCTGCGCAACAATCCTTTGTTACTTGATAGTCAATACAACCACGATCTTTCACTAAACAAACTTCTGCGTAGCCTGCCATAGTCCCTTTCAGGAACAAGAATGCAATAGCTATAGTAGAAGTATACATTTCGACAACTACCTCTATTAGCCCATGAGCAAAAAACAAAGGATTATTGATACTTACAAACAGGGTTTTGAATAATAAACTTTGGTGGGAGTGATTATGATCAGGAATGCTGCAAGAATAGAGCGGTATAAGTGCAGATTGTGAGTGCGGTTCTTAACGGGATGATTCGTCTTTTTATATTTCAAGCCTCTAAGGGAGCCATCCTCTGAATAACATTATACTCACAGTCTTGATGCCATTCTTCTTACCATAGTCAGGCTGCACGATTCTACCCATGAGAGCGAGTATATGTGGGAGTTTCCTCATTCGTTTTGAAGGCGGCATATCTTATCATACATGACATCCTGTGGTGGGGGATTAGGATATCATGGCTTATGGGCCCCCTGCCAAATCTTAATGGGTCACTAATTGCGCATACCGCGTTTTTGAATGCGCATACTACGTTACTCAAATAAAAGAAGTACATTTCTACCTAATCCCCCTTTAGATATACTAGATCTCCCTAGTGGTAAAAGTAAGTGGCTTACTAGAACACTATATTATAGTTATTGTAAGCATTAATACTAGCTTTAAGCTATACGGAGTAGTAGTGTCAAGGTAGGGGTCGGTGTAGATAATAGAAAAGGTTCAATTTTGGTTAATTAGAGGTGTAGACACTACCTAACTTTTGTACCTAAAAGGTATATAGTGCGC
>LELE01001092.1:0-13679 GCA_001043855.1 Epichloe uncinata
TGGAGCGCCTGGTGTTTGCCCTCGTGAGGAGGGGCATGGCTGAGCGAGCCCGAGCCGCAGAGTCGCTGATGAATGATGTCGTGGAGGCATGCCAGAGGGCGATAGCGGAGGTGTTTGCCGCGTCTACTACTGCTACTACTACTACTACTACTACTACGCAGCAGGGACAAGAACAACTAGTTCATGATGGAGGAGACGACCAATTCACATGGAGAGCTACAGGTGGAGATGCCGTTCTACAAGATTACCTGATCGATAGGACGAGGCGCCAGGAACCGCCCGTCATTGCAAGCCTCCAGAAGCTTGTTCTTCTGGGGTAAGAGGTGATTTTCGAAACCAGACTAGTTGGAAGCAAGAATATATAAACATGATGCATAGTGGGAAACCCCCCCAACCCGCGTGAACAAGGCCAAGAAGAACGTTTTTACAAACGCCAACGTCGAATTTACGATGCTTCACACATGTACAATTCTTATTTCATAAACAATGTCATGTGCATTGATAGTATGCCATTTACCCACGTACACTACAGACAGACATGTTCCATCGTGTTCAAATCACACCGACCGTTTCAAACCAATTCGCCTTCCGCTATGAAAAAAAAAAAAAAAAAAAAACCCCTCCTAAAGCCACAAGTAACGTAGAAATAAATTCCGACAGAGGGTGGAGAACAAGGAAATTGAAGACAAAAACAGGTACAAGGAAGGGGGGTGTATGGCTCTTGAAAAACATCGGCTTGCCCGGTTCCAACAAACACACTCCATGTACTGACACACACATATCTCCTCTTGGTAGGACGGCAGGCAGTTCAGGTCTTCACGTCGTCATCACCTGCCACGTTTGAGACCTCCTCTTCTACAGGCGTGGGAGCGGCCTCGTGGAAAACCTCGCCCTCGGCAACTTGCTCAGCCTCATCTCCTTCCTGCAGCGCGTCTTCGCCAATGGGCTCTTCGGGAACCATGCCATTTTGGCGTTCCCATACCTCGCGACGGATTCTCTCGTCCTTGGCCTTTCTGGCGCGCTCTACCTCTTCGAAGCCGCCCGATTTCTTCAGTTTGCCGTCTTGCACATAGTTGGCGATTTCTCGTAGCATTTCGTTGCCTCGTCTACCTTCCAATTCCTTTTGTCTGAGCTTTTCAGCGCGTTCTATAGCCTCGAGTCGGTTTTCGTGATTCGGCTCGAGGGCGCGAACTTCGCCGAGCAGGTCCTCTTTGGCGGCGCTCTGGTTGAAGCTGTTGCCTAGACTTGACAACCCCTTGGAGAACTGTCTTGCTGTACCCGCGCTCGCGCCTGTGCCGTTGTCCTTCATCTGCTCCTTGGTCGCCTGCTCAACAAGGGCGAAAGTCTCCGAGGCCTTGCCCAAGTCATCGCGTAAGTCGACAATGAGATCCTCCATAAGACGCAGCTCGTCCCGGCCTTGGCAGACATCCTCAAGCTCCTTCTCCCAGATCTTTGTCCAGATGGGCTTCTCGGAAGACATGTACTCTTCCATCCTCTTGAGTTCTTTGGTGAGGTTGGTGATGTCTTTCGCCACGTCCTCCAGTTGGCGAGGTAGAGGACGCACTCCGCGGTGCACGACGTCCTTGCGCAAATCTTCAATCAGGTCTTGCAAATCGTCCACCTTGCCCACGAGTCGATCAGAATCCGAGTTCAGTTGCTTCCGTCCACTAGTGACATAGGAATAACCAGCATCGCCATCGACATCAACAACACTAGCTTTGGCAGCAACGGCTTTGACATTGGCAGCCTTTTGGCGGATGGCAGACATGGAGTTCTGGACATCTGACTGGAAGTCGGAATACGTTTGCCGAAGAACAGCAAGATCTCGCCGTAGGCTCTGTATCTCGCCCGCTTGACCGGCGTTCAACTTTCGACCTGCCCCAGGAAGCAGTTTTGCGGCACCGCCTTCCGTTGCAGGAGCTGAAGGTTGAATAGTCGCCAATCTGGCCAGTTCGGCTGCCGCATCTTGTTGTCTGTCAGACACCCTCAGCAGTGTAGTACCCTGGTCATGCACGTTTTGCCTCATTGACTGCACAATCTTCGTCAGAGCCGAGAGGCCATCATCGAAATGTCGTTTGACCTCGTCAAGCGGTTCTACGTTCAAGACCAAGACCGTTCGATCCTTCACATCCGTCAAATCTTCCAGCTCGTGTCGGACACCTGATACAGGGTCTTGGATATAAATTTCGGGCAGGTCGGTCCCATTTTGCTGCGTGTTCCATGAGAATTTCTCGATAAACGCAAGCTGTAATCGCCCGATGGACAGTTCGTCGCGGCCCTCGGCTAGGACGATCTTTTTGACCTTTGACTTGTATTGGAGGAACAGTGTTAGGTCCTTGTTTGGTGTCGGTGGGGGCGAAACCTGGAAATAGGATTCGCCTGGCTTGGGTTCGTTTGAATGTGGAAGCGTGGGCGCTTCGTCAGGCGTGCCGGGCGCTTCGTTCTGTTCAGGCTCTCGTCGAGTGGCACCTCCGGTGAACGCTGCAGGTTCTTGTAATGGGCCTTTGAGTGTCGCGCTAGGTGCATACTTCTCATCGGGGCTTTGACTGATGGGGCTATCGCCCAACTCAGCCGGGGCTCTAGGCGGTAGATTAGACGTAGCATCCACCGCCAAGGCGGGCATCTGCGCGGGCGATGATTCCGTCGCCGCCGACTTGAATTGAGTGGGCAAGGTACGGCTATGTCTGACCGATTCTCGTGACTGTACGGCCCTTAACGACTCCCTGGCCTCCTTTCTGCCTCTGTTGGGGATCGGTGTGTTCTGTGACGGGAGGATCGGCACCCCGTTTGCGGCTCCACCCAGGTGCTTGGATATTTGATACTGGGAGTATCTTCGAGATGCTCGGCGTTCCAGATCACCTCCCTTTTGAAGAGCCGCCAAAGCGCTTGATTGCTTATCGGGCGGAGTTGGAGGTGGAGGCGGGAAAGCGTCAATGTTTAGGTCTCCAATGGACGACGACGATGGCATTGCGGAATCGTCAGATGGATATGGCGGTAATGAGGGCACATTCTGCGTTGTCGAAGGTTGCTCTGGGGTCGTCGACAGGCGGGCTTGATCTCTTGGCGCATTCGCGTTATATCGTGGAGTTGGGGAGGTGCTGACATTGGGTTGCTGTGGAGTTTCGCCTCGCCGGGAACCAGGTCGATATCCGTTCTCCAAGCCCTCATCTATGAGATTCGTCAAGCCACTGGCGCCGCTTGCCGTTGTGCTAACGCTCGTTGTTCTCTCAGGCAGGCTGGCATCGCGGTCTCTCCCTTGCTTCTGCCGTAACCGCTGTTGTTTACGCTTCAAGCCGTGTAAAAGATTTATGATGATGTCACGAATGCGCGGGAGGTATTTTTCTAGACTCTCTGCACTAGCTTCTTGGCTCAGCGTAGCCTCGAGGATACTCCTCAGCAAGTCCGGAACGTTGCCTAGATCTGAAGTATCAACATTGATAGCGGTAAACGCTCTACAGGCCATGTTGAATTCGTAACCGAGGCGAACGTAGACATCGGACACGCGGGTATCAGAGGCTTGACCCCGTGACCATTGCGTCAAGGTTTCGAGCAGCTCTTTCGTGGCGACGAGTAGATGGGTGACACTCTTTTCGATTTGCGATAACGGCATGCTGGATGAGCCGCTAGAACTGCTAGAGCCCTACATGATGGCATCGAAGCTCAGCTGGTTAGGGCATGCAGGTCCTGATTGCGGCGCGAGAAGCATGGGCGATACTTACCTCACGCGTTGTCCGTCTTGTGACGCCGCTTTGTACGGAGCGGTTAGATGCAGTTGATGACCGCGGTTGCAAGCTTCCAGTGCCCGGAGAATTGGGTCGCATGCTGGGCGGCGGTCCTGGGTCAGCACCAGGAGAGCGGCGCTGGGCGTAGCCTCGCTGCGACGGAGTAGACGAGGCCTGCATGGCCATTTCGCTCTTTTCAGTCCGACTCAATCGTCTGTTTAATTGCAAGGTGCCGAAAGACCAGTGGAAAGCCGATGTCGCGGAATGGGAAGATGGGTACTCGATTGACGACGTGTCGTGACTGTCGGGCGGGTCGGGGATGTGCCGCAGGTTGGTTGGGTAGCAAAATTATGCATCAAGGTGCGAGTGCCGGGGCATAGCAAGGTTAACAGACGATGATCCCTGACGAGATGCTGAAGACGGAAACAAGAGGTGGCAAAGACGGCCAGTCGTGGAACAATGACGGCAGGACACAGGGAGCAATCATGGACGTGGACGTGGACAGGATGCATCGAGGTGACGATGCCCAGGACTCCAGGAGGACGTCCCAAAGTGGTCAAGTCAACACCTGCTGTTAAGCAGGTTCAGGTTAGTGGTGTTAGTGCTGCGTGCGGTGCCTGGCCGGGCTCCCGACTTATTTTCGAGAACTTTCTGGGTTTCCCTGACCATGGACGAGCTACACCCCACTGTACACGAGCCATGGGCACGCCGCACGCCAGACCCTGCAAGTCCCCAGTTCTACGGAGCAGGAACGACTCGATTTAAATAGTAAAGCCACATAATCCGCGCACGCACACGATTTCAGTTGATAGCATATTACAATATCGTGAGTTGCCAATTACTCGGATGCCCTCGCTGGGGCAAACATTGCTCGCCTCGCCCGTTGCCACCTATAATAAGAGACAGAACCCGTCACCACGCTCGATAAAGTATATCTTAACAATTAGCTACGCGGTGCTCCTCCGTACAAGCTGGAGTAGCCCTTGTTGAAAGTTTTCTCCTCATGTAATATGTAATCTGTAGTAGGCTTTTTTTAACTACTCCCATTGGAGCCCTGTGATTGGTGAAAGCAGTGTAGCACATTGCAGGGTGCACAAGCTCGCATTGCAATTCATTCTTGAATTCAAAAGGGAAGGCGTGTCCAGCGAACAACTGCAGCCGCGCATGAATGACCAGAGTTTGAACCTGGGAAACAAAGGCACCTGCGTCAGTGAACAGCAGGATGACGCTCATGCCATGGATCCCCCCATGATTAACTACTCCGTAGAATGAAGAAAGAATCGTCTCAAGTAGTCCGTGCAAATAAGCGCCTTGAACAAGCGGCTCCCGTCTGCACCCTGTGGCCCCACCGAGTCCTCTGAAACCGTGCACCAACAGCACCAACAGCACCAACAGCTGCTGGCCAATCGATCCTGGGCCGCATCCCGGCACATGACATCTTGAATGCGCTGGCCCTGGCGTCTGGCCCTGGCGTCTGGCCCTGGCCAGTTCCTTCACCTTCATCATCAACAAACGCCATCTTGGATTCATTGGCCGTCGAGCGAAGCGCCGTGCACTGAATTATCACGGTCGTTCTCCAGATCTTCTGATCCTACTGATCCGGGAACACAGGCTCAGACAGAATGCTAGCCTGAGCTGTTCAAATTGGTCTTGCCGCTCCCAACACTGTCATCCATCGCGACCCATCACGTCGACCATGAAACACCTCCATCCTCTCCGTGACCGCCGCGCTCTTCGGATATTTTGTCTTCGTCTGTCTTCAGACACTGAGCGATTGGGTCCCGAGAGCCTGAGAAATATGCGCTGCTCGCTGTATGTGCCAGACTGGTACTACAGACAATTCCCGTAGACGCCGTGTGAGGTTCGATTGCTCTCGCAACGTGACCCAGCGCTTCCCGCGTTCAAACGGGGCATGGGTGCCATTCGTGGTTTGCTTCCTCACCTTTGTATGAATGAATCCGCTCGTGTGTCGCGACTGTTCACTGCCCGTGACAGGTGTGAGATGATAAAGACCAGTTGCAGCCCAGCAGCCCGAGACTTGTTCTTTTTGCCCACAAGTCTCCTATTATCGACCTCAGCGACAATGGTACATTAAGCGCTATCCATAGCTTTCTCCTCTCTTTCGTCACCTTCGTTCAATTCTTATCACGCATCCATTACTTTTGCCCTCCTCTATACACTTTTTCTTCTTCTGGAGCTGGCTCCTCTGGCAATTCTGCGCCTCCGATCCCTACCGAATCTTCCAGCCAGCCATCTTTCTTTTCAAACACCGACGACAAACAAATACTGCGTAAACTCTTATCGTGGGGAGTACGGAATTTGAGTGCTTGCAGGACACCAAGTTCTCTCCAGAGGGCATGTCATGATCTGTCTCAGAGCTATAGTAACACCTAGACCAGTTTCTAATCCGCAGCCTCAACAGTGAACCTCAATTCCCAGACCAAACCGCACACCATGATCTGGATGATCCTCCTCAAGCTTTTCAAACCTGCCGCGATCAAGGGTGCTGGCATGGTTATTCTGCAAACACTTCGAGTCTTCTCCATTATTACTCTCCTTGCCATCTCGGCTTCTTGCTGGGTCCTAATCATCAAAGTCAACAAGGACCGGGCGTACTTCGTCTTCGAATGTGCCTCTCTCGCCTTCACATCCTTCATGTCTCTCTTCCTCCTCGTCTCGGAGTTACCTGTCAAGGCCATTCAGAAATACTACAGGCGAACGTGGCCAGTATTGTCCGACTTCCATGGCCATTCATGGATCGGTCTTGCCATGGTCATGATCGGTTGCAACATTCTTGGCAACCTGAACAAGCCTGCCAACGATGATGCTGACAACTTGGATCCTCACTTCTCCAAGCTTGTGCTGGCTTCTGCGATTCTTTCCCTGACCTTTGGCTTGCTGTACATCATTGGCTCTCTCATCTGGTGCGATGGCAACGAAGGCATCAACTCACGCAACATTCGTGACCACGGCTCGCTGGCAAAGAATGAACGGGGGACCCTGCCGGATTACTCTTCCAGCACGGGATCACACTCCTACTCGAATGAAAAGAAAACGAGCAAGCTCTACAACGCGCTCTGGGGAAAGACCAAGAAGGAAACCGGTGAGAACATATCCAACCGCCCCACTATCAGCGGTCCGTTCCCAGCTCACCAAGACATTGAGCGCGACGCTGGCCACGATGATCGACGAAGCCCCATCGTGCCCGGGGTCAAGCGCCCTGATACCGCTTTGCACCCGATGAATCATTCCTTTGCCCGGAGCAGCAGGTACTCTGAAGCCGTTCACCTGTCGCGATTCTGAACATCGACATTGGAGCAGGGAGAAATCGATCGAGGCAGCAGTTAGGGGACGCGTTGATTGATACAGGCGGTTTTTTTTTTTCATTTATTTATTTTATGTGTTTCCAAGTTAGATAATACCCAAATCCTCTGCGGAAGGTAGAATTATTTCTTTCCTCTGTTCATCGTATGGTATATACATGGCTCGCAACGGAGTTTGAATGATCCCGAAAAAAAAATAATTCGAATTTTGTGTTCCATAATATAGGGGCCGCTGAGTGGTGTTGAAGCTTGCCGTGGCAAGATCGGGAAAGACCCCACCTCTAACTCAACCTTGGGCAGGCTACACGTGACCATCAACCCGCAGTTATTGTCCGGTTGTCGAGGTCTACGCTCCTTTCATCCTGCCTTCTTAACCTGCGCTCCTGGTTCAACCCACGACTTTAACCTGATTGCGGCCACAACGACCGACAACATTAGCCATTCATCATAGGCGAACATTTGCGATTCACGGCCTTGTGACTGACTCGGTAGAACAATCCTCCTGCATAAATACCTTCCAAAGCTCCTCTTTGTCGACGACGCGACCGCGCCCTCAACTGCCTCTCATCTTTCCGCAATTCATTCACCTTGCAGGCAGGCAAAATCATACATCTTTTGTCGCTGGTCACACTCGTCACCCAGCATAGGGATACTCCACCGAATCTCGCAGTCCTCGAAGCATGAGCATTGTGAGCTAGATCATCTCATCTCTGCAACGTCACGCCGGATTAGCAAGGAGGCTCTTCGCCGTCGGCGGGGCGGGAAGCCATTGGGGGGGGGAGAATCTTGTGACAATATTTACCACATTATACAATTTGCCCCGTGCTTGGTTCTATTGCTTTGTCTTCTTGTTTCTCGTTCCTGGAGCCAAGTTCGTTGCCTTGGTAGAGCCAACTTGGTCCAGGTTTGATAACGACAGTGCCACGTTCCAAACTTCATTCTGCTTCGGCGGATAGAGGGTGAATCAATAATTTGGTGATAATCAACGTTCCATTATTTTCGTTTAAAAAAGTTTTAAACCATGGCCTCAGAAGCCGATGAGGTCGCGGAGGACTACCGCCATGCCTTGGAGGATTTGTCTTCGAACATGAGATTTGAAATCAGCAATTTGACGGTGATTGCGCGCGAGAACACAGAACACGCCTTGGCGATTGCCGAAGTTCTCCAGCAACATATTTTGAAGGTATCATGATATTCTACTCTGCGAACCCGGTTCTGCATTTGACCAAGACAGTAGCTAATGCCACCTTTTAGGCGCCCCCAAGCAAAAAGCTACCGTCCCTCTACGTCCTCGACTCCATCGTGAAGAATGTCGGAACCCCTTATACGTTGTATTTTGGCCGAAATCTGTTCAAGACATTTATGGAATCATATGCCGTTGTGGACAGCAATGTACGAAGGAAGATGGAGGAAATGCTCAGGACATGGAAAGACCCGGTTCCTGGATCCATGGACACGAGGCCGGTCTTCTCGCACGAGCTGGTTCGCCCAATTGAGAATGCTCTGATGAAAGCCAGGGCAGCAACAATGCCGCAGCAGGGTCCGATCCCCGGACGACCTCGGCCAGCCATGATGCCACATCGAAATACACCTACACCCCCGGGAACGCGAGGCCCAGGAGGACGACCAGGAGCCTATGCGCAGCTACAGTACCCCTATACTAATGAAGGACGACCAGGCGAGCCAGGTCCCTATTCCGGCCAGCCACAGGTAAATCAACGTGCTGCTCAGACTCGTACCCAAGCTGCGACTTATCTGACAGATGGCCAGTTCCCCCCCGACTCTCTGACTCCTCAACCGTCCGGGTCTACACCGGCTTTCTTCCAACCTCCCCTTGCTGGGCCATATGGGCCTGCTGGGGAAGTGCTGCCGGTCGAAATAAGCGTAGAAACGTTGAGTAATGACATACAGAACTTGATTGTTGCCATGAAGGCAGAGTTCGCTCAGAACCCACATGATGCTAGTATTCAAAACAGACTAAGAGCCCTGCTCGACCTCCAAGGGATTGTGCAGCGTACAAGTTTGCCTCCAGACCAGCTTGAGCTCATTAAAAACAAAGTAACTGAACTTGCTGCCGTGACGAGGAAGGCTCTTTCGGCCCAGAACTCCATCACAGTTCCAGGATACGTGCCGCCTCCTCACTCTGCATCCGTAACCCCAACTCCAGTTTCAGCAGCGCCTGAGCAGAAGCCTCAAGTGACGCTCGACTCCCTTTTGGGTCCCGGAGCAATGGCAGCATTGATGGCAAGACAGGCGGCAGCGCCTCAAGGCGCGGCGACGTCGGCACCTACGCCGCCCCCCTTCACAGCTACTCCTTCGATTCGATCATCGCCTCCAGCACATGCTGAGGCGGCCAAACCGGCACCGCAGAACCCACTGTCTTTGTTAGACCAGCTTCGTCAGGCTGGCATGCTTCAATCTGGCACACCAACGAATTCGGGCGTTTCGACAATTGCCCATCCCCCGCCGGTGCGTGGGCCAACCTTGCCACCAAACATATCCAGTATTCTGGCCTCGGCAAAAGCAGCCGCAAGTCACCAGGGTTTCGGAGTCGTGAACCATGGTAGCTTGAATGAGGCGGCGCTGAAGCAACAGTAAGTAATGCTCCCAGCAAGACAAGATGACGACGACGACGACAACAACAACAACAAGAAGAAGAAGAAGAAGAAGAAGAAGAACAACAACAACAGTCATAAAACTCACATTAGAATCAGATACCGCCCCGATGCCATTGCAGCACTTTATGACAACCTAGGACCACCTTGCACGCAATGTGGAAGGCGGTTCAAGAACGACGAGGAAGGGAAGAGAAAGAAGATGGCTCATATGGATTGGCATTTCCGTGTTCACCAGAGGACGACTGAGGCAGAGAAACGAGGTACGCATCGCAGTTGGTATGTGGACCAACAGGTATGTTTTCCGAACCCATCGCTATCTCTACTTGGTTTTCAAGTTTCCCGACCAACACTCTTGTCAGGATTGGCTTCGATCTCGAGAGGTGGTCGACTCGGATCACGTAGCCACGCCAGAGGATGGCGCCAAACAGGCTTCAGAGGCCGATCGTGGACCCAGATATATTCCAGTCCCCGACCCGGCGGGCGGCATCAACAACGTATGCCCGATCTGTCAAGAGAAGTTCGAGAACAAGTGGCTCGACACGGCGCAAGAATGGGTCTGGCTTGACGCAGTCTCGGTTGGCAACAGGGTCTTCCACGCGTCTTGCCATGCAGAGGCGACCAGGGATCGCGAGGGCACGCCCGGCTTCTCTCGACGTACGCCAGAGCCAGTCTTGGGCAAGAGGAAAGCCGAAAACACCATTTCGTCTCCCAAGGTCCGAACACTCAAGACGTTGGTATAGAAGTCGAATCTGTGCAATTTTGAATTATACACATGAGAGTGTATATGCGGTGGGGAACAATACAGGCCCGGGGTTTTCCGTCTCCAAAGACGTCCAGCATTATTTTCGCGCGATTGACGATGCAGCGAATCGTCGAGCGTGTTGACGAGCAGCATATGTTCCGGCGTTTGATTGCAACGGGGATTGGAGTGTTGGCTGGCCAGGTGTCGGTTGGTCGGGAAGAGGTGCTTGTGAGCGGTCACGCGCATAGGTTCATCGGGTCATGATTGGGGGCGGAGCATTATCCTAGTATAGATGCAGAAGTTGGAATGAAGCATGTTTTCTTGGGAAGTTGGTCGTCGCAATGGATGTGCGACTCGCATCATGTGTCGCGGAGCTTGTGGATGTAACATGTAACACAAGCCATGGTTTTTTTGAAAGCTCCATTGAAATGGAGGATGTTGTATCTACTATCTCGGTATCAAAGCCAGGCTTTCTAAACGAATTTTCAGTGTAAACGAATAAGATGCATGTACGGGAGCATCAAACCAAGAGACCATAGGACCGCAGACCGCAGACCGACCCGCAGGATTGACGATGAAGCCGAACCAGCCGGGCCGGACTCCCTGCCCTGCCCCGCCCCACCACGTCCAGGATTGGCGCGTCACGTCACGGCAACTTGATTCAAATTTCAAGAGAAACCCTCGACGCGGTGGGTTTCCGCAGCCAAAGCTCTGCAAGCCGCCTTGTGTACATTTCATACTTTGACCGTTCGTCCGCAACACAGCCGTTGGCTGATTTGATACTTTGACCGTTCGTCTACAACACAAGCCGTTGGCCGATTTGATTGACCGTTCGTCCGCAACACAAGCCGTTGGCTGTTTTGAGAAAACTCGCCCACGACCAAAAATAAGAAAAGAGGCGGGGGGGGCCATGGCGGTCGACTGTCCCATCTGTAACAGAGCTGTGAAAACGTCCGAAATCAACAGCCACATCGACTCAGGGTGCACGAGCTTCATCTTCGACGCGACCAAGGAGTTTTCGCCGCCGCCGCCGACTTCACAGGCGCCCCAGGCTTCTTCTTCTTCTTCTTCCTCTTCCTCTTCTCAGCCGAAGCGGAGGGCGTCGAGCTTCTTCTCTACGCCTGCGCCGAAACGGGTACAGTCTGATGGCAAGGCGTCTACGCCGCTCGTGAAGGGGAGGCCGCTCGTCCCGCCTGTTATTGGGAAGAAGAGGGGGTTCGAGGAGGGCCCTGGCGCGGAGAAGGAGAAGACAACAACAACAACAAGAACAACAACAACAACAAGAACAACAACAACAAGCTTTTCGAGCGCCGAGGCCGACGCCGACGCGGAGGGGGAGGGGAGGCGGGAGAATGGCCTGGACAACGGCCTGGACAACGGCACACAGGTGGCGAAGCGGACCAAGACGCAGAGGAGCGCGCCGCTGGCGGAGAGGATGAGGCCCGAGACGCTGGACCAGGTGTGCGGGCAGGAGCTGGTGGGACCTCACGGGGTGCTGCGATGCCTGATCGAGTCGGGCCGCCTGCCCTCGCTGATCCTGTGGGGTGCGTCGGGGACGGGCAAGACGACCATCGCGAGGTGCATGGCGCGGATGGTGGGCGGGCGGTTCGTCGAGCTCAACGCGACGAGCACGGGGGTCGGCGAGTGCAAGAGGCTGTTCCAGGAGGCGGCGCGCGAGCTGAGCCTGACGGGGCGCAAGACCATCATCTTCTGCGACGAGATGCACCGCTTCACCAAGGCGCAGCAGGACGTCTTCCTCAAGCCCGTCGAGGCCGGCACCGTGACGCTGGTGGGGGCGACGACGGAGAACCCGTCCTTCAGGGTGACGAGCGCGCTGCTGTCGCGGTGCAGGACCTTCACGCTCAAGCCGCTGGCGGCGGGGGACGTGGCCGCCATCCTGAGGCGGGCCCGGGACGCCGAGGCGTCGGTGTACAGTGGGGGGGGTGCAGCGTGCTGCCCGCTGGTCGACGACGACATGCTGGCCCACCTGGCGAGCTTCAGCGACGGCGACGCCAGGACGGCGCTGAACCTGCTCGAGCTGGCCCTCGAGCTGGCGACGCGCGAGGGCGTCACGAGGGAGGACATCAAGTCGTCGCTGACCAAGACGCTGGTCTACGACCGCGCCGCCGACCAGCACTACGACTCCATCTCGGCCTTCCACAAGTCGGTGCGCGGCGGCGACCCCGACGCCGCCCTGTACTACCTCGCGCGCATGCTGCAGTCGGGCGAGGACCCTCTGTTCGTCGCCCGCCGCATGGTCGTCATCGCCTCCGAGGACGTCGGCCTCGCCGACAACACCTTTCTCCCGCTCGCCACGGCAGCCTACACGGCCGCGCAGCAGATCGGCATGCCCGAGGCCCGCATACCCCTCGCCCACTGCGCCGTGGCCCTGTGCCTGGCCCCCAAGAGCACCCGCGCCTACCGCGCCCTGAACAACGCCTGCGCCGCCCTGCGGGAGCCCGGCGTCGCCGCCCTGCGGGAGCCCGGCGTCGCCGCCCTGCCCGTCCCGCTGCACCTGCGCAACGCCCCGACCCGTCTGATGCGCGACATGGGCCATGGCGCCGACTACAAGTATCCTCCCAACTACAGGGACGGCAGGGTGCGCCAGACATACCTGCCGCAGGAGCTCGTCGGCCGCAAGTTTCTCGACGAGAGGCATCTGGGTACCGAGGTTGATCCCGATCTGAACATGGACGAAGCGGAATGATTGACACCTTGTTTTCCGTATTTTGTAAAAAAGAACAATGAACAATGAATAAAGGGGGGGGGGGGGGGGGTTGTTGGAGAAAAGTAATCCGAGGCTTTCTGAAGATAAAACTCATCCAAGCTGGGGATTGGGCAAAAGCCATGCCATCGCCTTGTAGTTGGATATACATGATTGCTTCCAATTTACATGCGTACATGGGACATGCGTACATGGGACATTCCGATTCGACACTCGTGTCCTGAAAAGAACTTGGGCCGCCCCGGGGTCGACGGACTGGAATCTGAGCAAGACATAGCAGTAATGTAAAGAAGCTCCGTTACCATGAGAATCGTTGTGGCATTATCCCGCCTTCTAAATTCCGAAGTCTCATATTCCTTCATCTATTCGTGCCGCATTAAAACCATCGTCTACACACTAAGTGAGATCAATTATGGAAACATCACTCCAACGGACAGCGCTGCTTGTCCTGCTGCCTGCCGCCGCCGCCGCCGCCGCCAACTGGTCATCACGCTCTTCTTCATCCAGATAAACCTCCTCATAGAACCCTGGAGCTGAAGTTCGCGCTCT
>LELE01001093.1:0-13664 GCA_001043855.1 Epichloe uncinata
TAAGATTAAATAGATAATTTAATAAAGTAGTTAGCTAAGTTAAAGATTATAGTTATAGCCTAGGTAGGAAAGGAAATTAATATTATAAAGTAGCTTAAAAAGAAGTATAATAGTAACCTATAACACTAGTAATAGAATTACTAGCTAAATAGTATTAGATTATTTAATTAAGATAATAACCGTATTTTCGAAGTTAATATAATAGCTAGATAAGGCCGCTAGTTAAACTATTGTTATTACTATAATAGTAATTCCTATATAGCTATAAAATACAATACACTAGGGTTTAATAAGATATTAAAATTCGCTATCTATAATCTAGCTGTTTGCATTTTAGTAATTAGGGATAACATAAGGTGCTAAATAATACTACCTATCCTGCTTTTAAAGTTTCTCTAGATTAGTAGTTATATAAGAAGGCTAGCTATATTTTAGGTTAAGTACTTCCTAGATAGTAAGATTACCTATATAATTCCTTAAATTAAGGAGTATAGCCCTTATAGAGGTAAAAGCTAGGATATATTACTAGATAAATAAGAGATATTTAATTAAATAGAAAGCTAGTTTAACCTAGCTAAATACCGTTTAGAAAGGGAGGTCTAAGTAATATTAATCCTATAAAGGGAGCCCTTAGCTATAGTCTTAGCTATTAAGTTTAAGAAGTTATATATAGAAGAAAAGGAGGTAAATAACTATATTAGAAAAATTATAGCTATTAGGGAATAGGTAGTAAAGCGCCTAAGAGTTAAAGACGTTATAGAAGAAGATAAATAGGATTACTAAGGCTAAGAGTAAACTAGATAAGGTAATAATACCTTAACTAAGGGAAAGAAAAATCCACTAGGTAAGGTTAGGTAAAGGATTTTAGATTAACTATATAATAAGGTTTTCTAGAAGAAACTTAGAGTACCCTTTTAGGATATTTACTATATTATACTAATACTAGTAGAGGTAGTTAGTAATAAATGCTTACTATAAGTAAAAGGCGTTAAAGATATTTGTTATTATAATAGGGACACACTAGGGCTTATGCCTCCTTTAAGAATATTTAGGGTTAAAATAACTCTAAGACTAATTAATCTAGAGAACTAGATTAACTTTATTATCTAAATAATAAAGAATACTCTTAAAGAGAATAAGAGAAATAAAGTAAAAGCTAGGGTAAATTCGCTAAAAATAGCCCTAATGCCCCTGCTAGAAATTAACGCTACCCTATAGGAAAGGATTTAGGAAAGGCTTAGAACTTAAGTGTAATAAGATAAACCTTAGTAAAATCTAATTAATCTATCTAAAATAAACTTTATACTTAACGTAATTATAAAGCTATAAGCTATAGTTGACTAGCTATAGGATTTGCTATACTTATAAGTTTATCTAGATAACCCTAAAGGGAAACTTCTCCTAGGGCTTATTAATATAGGTTTATAAGGAAATATAATTATAGAAAGTATAGCTAGACACTTAGGCCTAAAAATCTATCCTATAGATGTAATAAACACTACTTTATTCTCCTTATATAGGATTAAGATAATTAGGGAGGTTTAGATAAAGCTATATCTAGGAAATATCTAGATACTTACTAACTTCTACGTTAGCCTAGACTTTATTAATATAAGCCTGATTTTAGAAATACTATTCTTTAGGCTATTATAAATATAGTTTAACTATTTAAGAAGTAGTAAACTTTTTATCTAGTACTACTTTAGAGATATTATTATTATCTTAAGAGTTACAGGAAGTATCTAATAGTAGTACACTAATATATAACTAGCCTAGTAACCTACTATTAATATTATTATATTTAGCTATCCTAAAGTAAAAGAAAAGAAAGATTAAATAGTTTATAAAGGATTAGAAGTAAAGATAGATAATAATAAAGCACTAATCCCTATTATAACTAGAGAAGGGACTAATATCTTCTAAGAAGTTATTAAGAATATAATAGTAAACTATACCTAATAACTTAAAGTAGTTATAGAGGATTTCTAACCCCTAAGATAACTAAAACCACCTAATCTTATAATAAATATAATATACAAACATAAAGCTAATAAGATTTATTTACGTAATAACGTACCTTCTAATAGGTTAACCCTAGAAGGAGACCCTAAATAGAAAATAAAGAAATAGGAAGAAGTAAAATTATATTTAGATATATCTAGGAAATATAATAAGTATATTACTAGGAGATTTAGCAAAAACCTATAAGGTTTTAGAATAACCTAGGAATAGTTAGATTAAATAGTTAAGGAGGTATAAGAATATTTAACATAAGAAGAAGTTAATATTTTTAAAGAAATCCTTTATAACTAAGAAGTAGCGCTAGCATAGGACTTATCTAAGTGTAAAAAAGTTAACCTACTAGTAGCACTACTATAAATCATTAAGGTTGTTAAGTATAGGGCATAGTAAGCTAGTTCTATCCTAATACCTCTTAGGTTATAAGGGAAACTAGTTAATTTATTAAAGAAGAAGTTAAAGTATAGGTATTTAGAAGAAAGCTATGGTTCTTATAGGAACCCTTACTTTCTTATTATAAAGAAAAATAGAGGGATTTACCTAATCCTATTAGCTACTAAGTATAATAAAGTTATAATATATAATGCGCTAATCCCTTAAGGAGCAGAGGTATTTAGTAAGAGTTTTATAATATGCAAGATCTTATCTATTATTAATCTATTATTAGGATATAATTAAGTGGAATTAGCGAAGAGAAGTAAAGATATAACTATAATTTCTACTATAATTAGCCTTTTATAACTTTACTACTTACTATAAGGAGCTACTAACTTAGTAGCTTAATTTATTAGGATTATTAGCTAAATCCTATTTAACTTAATCCCTAAAATCTACATACCCTTCCTAGATAATATTGCTATTAAGGGCCTAACTATAATATATAATAAGGAGGAAATTATACCTAGAGTATGTAAATATGTAATAGAGTATTTAATTAATATTAATAAAGTTTTAGTTAATATTAAACTCTCTAGTTATATAGCTTTAGTAACTAAGTTAAAATTCTACTAGAAGTTAGCTAAAATTATGGGATTTATATGCGGAATAAATAAATAGAAACTAACTAAGGTAAAGATAATAAAGATTCTAGACTAGAAAGTTTATTAAGATCTATTAGAAGTATAATCTTTTATTAGATTAATAGGAGTCTACTATATTTAGGTAGAACACTACACGTAAAAGGCAAGACCACTAGTAATTTTACTAAGAAAGATAATAGAATAGGAATAGGGACTAGAGTAATAAGAAGCTATAAATGTTTTAAAGAAGGTAATAACTATAGCCCTAGTTCTTATTTTACTTAATCTTAGACTAGGCTTTAGGGAAATTATCCTTATAGTAAATATAAGCTTACTAGGATAAGGAGTAGTATTACTATAAATTATTAAAGGTAAACGCTATTTTATTTAATATAAAAGCAGTGTCTAGACTATTACTAAGGCTAAGTATAATATAACTAAAAGAGAATACTAAGTAGTTATTTATACGTTAAGAAGACTATAAATCTACCTTTATAAAGTCCCCTTTATATTAGAAATAGATTTGTAAGTCCTAGTACACTAGCTTAATAGAGCTATTAATAATATGCCTAGGGCTCTTATTACGTGATGGATAAGCTATATACTACTGTTTAATTTTTTAGTGTAATATATTCCTAGTAAAAAGAATAGAATTACTAATACCTTATCTAGAAAGGGTCCTAGACTATTAGATTAATTAGATTAAGAAGTTAAAGAAGATATTAAGGACTTTATTAACCTATACCTTAATAGTATTAAAATAAAAAAGGATAGTAAGAAAGACTATTTATAGGAAATACATTAGGTAATTAATTTCTTATTTACTCTCTAAAAACTAATTAATCTTAGCGCTAGGGACTATAGGAAGCTTTATAATAAAGCTAAGAAGTTTTACTTAGAAAATAAATACCTATAGAAAAGACTAATAGGAATTATAAAAGGACTAGCACTAGTTATTAATATACCTAAGTAGTAATATGTAATAGTTAAGGCTATTTATAAAGAACTTAGTTATAAAGGTATTAAGGTAGTTTTCTAAGTAATAAAACAGTAATATTAGTAAAAGGGACTCTAAAACATAACTTAAGAGATACTAACCTACTATAAGATATATTAAAAGTTTACGCCCTAGTAACCTTAAGAACTATTTATGCTAGTTACGCTAGGGAACCTAATAAGCAAGATTTATATTAACACTTAGCACTTTCTAATTAATTATAAATATAAGTACCTTTTAGAAGCTAGATATAACTTAATAGGATAAGTAAAGGCTACACTAGTTAGGAATGTAATAGTACTAGTAATTAGAAAATTCCTATTATTCTTAATTAGTAAGTTTAGACTTTTTTAGTTCGTAGTCTATAATAAAGGTCTTAAGATACAAGGAAATCTTAAGGAAGCGCTTATAGATATTAGTATTAAAGGAATCTAAACATCTAGATATAACCTAAAGGCAAATTCTCCTATTAAGGCTAGACACTAGTCCCTTACGTTCGCTTTAGCAAAATTAGGAGGATTAAATAGCTAATAGGTAAAGCACCTTAATAAAGCCCTTTTTATAGACTATACTACTATTTGCAAATTACATAGGAAATCCGCCTTTTATTTAATCTATAGATAGGAACTAATCCTACTATTAGAAGTTAAATTCCTAACCTAGAGGCTAATTAACTAGGAGGTAATTACTACTAGTTAAGACTTATTTAAAGCTTAAGTCTAAATGCTTAAGAGAAAGGTAAAAGATATTAAGAAAGTAAGAAAGAAAGTATTTAACTTTAGAAAGTAACTTATAAACTAAACTAATAAGAACTAGGCTACCTCTCTTAGGAAGGATTAATTAAAACTAGAGGATCTTATTCTAGTATATAATATTAGAAGGAATATTAATATATTTACTACAAAGAAACTTATAATAAGATAGAATAGACCTTTCTAAATCTATAAGCAAGCGCTAATTTCTAAAGCCTACTATCTAAAAACACTAGACAGGGTTTACCTTATAAAAACAATCTTAGAAGACTATATTAAGAAGTTTATTCTAAATACTAAAGATTAGTGGACTTTAATAGCAGATATATAGCTATATACTCCTTAATAACATTAGGTAAAGGAAGAGACTAATAATAACTATAATTAGGAAGTTATGATAATTATACCTTTAGTAGCTTAATATAATATATCTAATTAAATAGTTAACAAAGGAGAAGCAAGTCTATGCCTTAAGGAAAAGGTTAAGCTCTTACCTTAAAAAAGCCTATACTATAAGATTAAAGTGTAGTTACCTTACCTAATAGAGGAATAGAAGAAAGAATATAAAGTATATTCTCTAATATACTAATAAGTATATAAGATTAAATATTATTTTCCTTTGTTTTGTATTTTAGAAACTAAGTAAAGTTTTGTTTAAATACTAGAGATTAAGTAATTAAGGCATAAGTCTAATAACTATAGGGCTGCCTATTTCTCTTCCCTTTTCTCTTATTTTCCTAAATTATATACTATAGACTAAATTTGTTTTCTATAATTCTCTCTATTATTTATAAATAATTTAGAAAGGGAGGAGGCATATTTACTACTAAGTAAGGAGAGTTATTAGAATTAATAGTGTTTAGGTTAAGCGGAAAGGTCTTTACTACTTTAGCAAACTACTCTTTTCCTAAGAAAAGTATAAGAGCTTTTTTTTAGAAAGAATAAAGGTAATATCTAAAGGTAAAGCGCTATTTATAACTAGCTACACAAGACCTATTCTAGATATAATTACTACATGTACTCTTACTAACCCTAGAAAGCAAGATATAGCTATAGAAAGAAAAGTATATGTACTTACTAAAGAAAGTAATATACTATATATATAAGTTTAAGTAGTTAGTATAGAAAATACTATTTAATCTGCTAAATATAGACACTAGTAAAGCATAATAACACTTAGGATGCTATAAAAGAGTGTATAAGAAGTACTTATTAGGATAAGCTATCTTAGTAAGAATAAGAACTAAATAATAATATTTATTTTTAATAGTAAGGGCTAAGGTATTATTTACTTTAGTATAGTTTTTTATAAAATCCTTTAGTAATTTAGTTCTTTTTATAGTAGTAATTAGATAGAGAGGAGCCCTTTCTAGGGAGTTTTTAGAAGGTTAGAGGGTAATCTTAGTATATAGAGGAACGCTACTATTACTAATATTAATTCTACCCTAAACCTAGAAGGTAAAAAGGAACTTATACTATAAAATAGAAGTTATTAGTATTAGCCTAAATATAAGATTAAATAACCTTTAGAATACTTATATAGTCTCTACTAATAAATAGAGGGAAAAACTTAGTATAGTTAGACTAGTCTAAAGTCTTTATTACTAAAAGCTTGCTTTCTAGGACGCTTGCTTTTATAATAGCTATAATATTAGGAAGCTTCTAATAGATTTTATTAAGAGATTTAGCTATAATTAATTAATTAGGGTAATAATATAAAGAGTAATAAGTTAAGGAGTATAAAGAGAAGGAGAGGAAGAGGGTTAAAAAGCCTTAAACCATAAGATACTATATATAATAGGTATTAACACCTAATAGGTAAATAGCTACCTACAAGTGATTTATAATATTAAGGTCTAAATCATAGGAACCACTTAATCTTTATAGATAAGTGCCTTATAATAGATGCTAGTAGCTAATAAAGAGAGAGGTAAAGGTAACTAGTAGTGGCTACTAATAACCGCCCTTAGAATTAATATAGGCTATAAGAATAGGATTAGGGCTATAGGAACTATTTAATCTAACCTACTTCTTATATAAATATATATCCTCTTAACCCTTAGAACCTTTACT
This sequence comes from Epichloe uncinata, assembly GCA_001043855.1. Classification (NCBI taxonomy): domain Eukaryota; kingdom Fungi; phylum Ascomycota; class Sordariomycetes; order Hypocreales; family Clavicipitaceae; genus Epichloe; species Epichloe uncinata. The sequence goes on from LELE01001093.1 coordinate 6,861, forward strand.
TATACTACTCTTACTTCTAGATTCCCCCTCTATTTATACTAATTTAAAAACTAATAGATAGTTTCTATATTCTCTCCTATTATAATAATTATACTATCTATGCTAAAACCTTTTAATCTTACCTAGTAAAATAGAATAGTATAAGGAGTTTATTATAAATAAGGGTAATTATACTAAAGTAAATAGTAACACTATTACTTACTTCCCTTATAGTAAGTGCTTTACTATATACTATATTTATGTTTTAATATATAGGACTAAAAGCCCTTTCTTTAGAGGAATTAAGGAAGGCACTATAGAAATTAATCTAGTTAATCTCTATAGGTAGTAGCTACCTTTGTTTTATTTGTAAAGAGACTAGCTATAGCCTTTACTAAGATTTAAAGTTTACTAGAATAGTAATAATATTAATTAGACTAGGATAGATAAATATATAATAGCGTAGTTATTTAATAGATATTTATAAATTCCTAAGGAAGGCTTATAAGACTCTAAGTAAAGACTAGCTTAACTAGTTTAAGCTAATAATAATAAGGAGGATTATAAAGCGTAGGCTTAAAGTAATAGTAGTAGTACTACCCTAAATATTTAAAGTTAGTAAGATAGAAGATTTTAATATAGATATATTATAATAATTAATTAGTTTAAAAGCTAGAAGACTTTATACTACCTATTAGCCTATTAATATTAAGTATAGCTATAGTTATAACCCTATTAACCTCTACTTATATATAAGTAATTAATACCTTATTATAGGATTTACTTTCTTTATAAACTATTAGACTGCTTTTATATTTAATAGGAAATAAGGATATCTATACTATTTTAATAGCATAGAAGAGGGATAAATAACTTAGTTTGCTAACTTTATATATAGATAGGGGTAGATTATATAGCTTATAAATTACCCCTCTAATTTTAAAGCAATTATAGTCCTAGTAATAAAGTAGAAAGGAAACTAGGAATACAAGTACGTATGCCTAGGGTTCTTTCTCTAGATGATTTACTATTAGGTTAGTTACTAAGCACTTAATCTACTATTAGAAGACTAAAACGCACTAAATAAGTATAATATTAAGTTTAAATAACTACGCACTTTTAGTAGAGATTTAATTATTAACTAATAGTTTAAGCTATACCTTAAAGACTAGATAATATCTAATAATATACTAGACTTAAAGTATAGCTATATAAAGGTATTTAAAAGAACTATAAGAGTTTTATAAGATATAGCTATAAATAAACTTAGGGTAGGAGACTAGTTACTAAGGGAGTTATTATACTAGAAAGATTTTAACCTCTAATATTTAATATAAAATATAATAAAGTGCTTAATACCTTGCTTTATTACCTAAATAGTTAGTAGAGGACTTCCTATTAGCACTATAGTTATACCTTAGAAGCTTTAGGTTACTAATAAGAGTTATCTAATTAAATAGTATACTAATATAGTAAAGAATAATAAGCTTTGTATTTAGGATTTTTAGTAGCCTATAGCTTATGTTTTTATTAGTAACCCTAAAGTCTTTAATATTAGTATATAAGAAATACTATAGGACTAGGAAAGATAAATATAGTAAGACACTAGAGATATTTTAACCCTAATTAATTTAGAAAAGCTAAGATTAAGTGGAAGGGGAAGTTATTGCTTATTACAAGCATTCTTATTAGTATTATTATCTATTATTAGATAAGAGATAATGCTATTATCCTTAGCTTTAAAGCTTAATACACTTTAATAAGGTAAATAAGATTAAATACATAGTACTATAGGATAAGCCCTTTAACTATAGTAAGCGGCAACAAGCAAGCTATTATAAATAAATATAGAGAATTAGCTAAGGTTACTATAGATCTATAAAGTTATTAGGTAAGGATAAGTGTATAACTATAGAACCTTAGCTAAGTAAGTAAAAGAAAAGATAATTTAGTAACTACTTAAAGACATAGAATAAGCTATAATAATTAATCTCCTTCCTTTCCTTAGGATATAGAGAGTAGTATAAAGAAAAATTATTACTTATTTACTAATATTATTTACATATATATCTATAGTACTACCTAGCTTAGTCCCTTAAGGAATATAAGCTAAGATTATTAAAGCTTACTAGTAGGAGAAAAAGTATACCTAAGGATTATTTAATTAATATAAGACCTAAGAGAAGAGAGTAGTATAGTAAGAAATAAAGCGTCCTACTATCTATACCCCCTTACTAATATTACCTACTATATACTTATAAACACTAAAGATACTAAAGCTCTCCTAAGAAATAAAGAATTTAGGTCTTTAGTTAGGGAGGTCTTATTAGTTTTCATTTTTCCCTCTTTATTCTATATAATTTTTTTTCTTCTCTTTAGCTCTCTCTCTTTATTACCCCTTTACCCTTTTTCCTTTTGTTTTTCTATTTTCTCTTTTACTTACCTTAATACTCCTTTACTACTATAAGAAGTTTAGCTATATAAGATTAATTAGCCTAGACCTATAAGTACTAGATTAAATAATTCCTTTACCCTCTACATATAGTATTAGTTACTAACTACACTTATAAAGCACTTTTAGGTTTTAGTGTATATAACTAGTTAGGGGTAACTAGTATATACCTAGGGAGGTGTTATATACTATAAAATACGCGCCTAAAAACACGTAATTATAATAATAAGCGCTAGGGTTTAGGGATAGGGATATTATAATAAGGGATAATAATATTAGTTATCTAGGTAAGAGGATTATTTAATCTATAAAGGGACTACTTATAGCTAGATTCTTTAATAGAAAACCACACACCCTATAAGATTCTTAAGATTATATCCCCCCTTATTTATTTAAGATATTACTTCTAATCTAATAGACTATTTAATCTAGGATATCTCTAAGCAACGAGATAGTCCTAGCTATTATTATGATTAATATTGTTAAGTTAATTAACCTCTCTGTTATGCGTAGGCTCTAGAGCTACTTACAACTATAGGCTAGCATTGTGTCTTTTGGGGTGTTGTTTTCCGCTTGACAAAATACTTAATAGAAGACTTTAAAAGACACTAAGACTAATAAAACTATAATAATTATTAGATAAAAAAGGATTATAAAAGAGAACTAAATAATAAGAACTAAATAAACTTTATTAGCACTATAGAAATAGGTTAACTAATTCCTCCCTAAGGCTATATTACTAATACTAAGATTTAATTACCTATAGTATTATTCTTAAACTATTAATCCCTAAGTTATATCTAGGAAGAAAATAAGATAAGTTATGCTAATATTATTACTATAGTAAAGGGAAAAGAAAAGGTAAATAAGCTAGTATTTACTAAAGGACTAGCTAAGAGAATTATTAAATTATTTACTAAACCTAAGAATACTTTAGAAGACTTACTAATAAAATAAATTAAAGAAATCCTTAACTTAAATAAAACTTTATAAAATAGTAGGAATCCTAGTCTAAGTATATGCTTACTACTCTAGGAAATAAGTACTAAGGAATTCTAGAGATTACTTCCTATATTATATCTATACCTAGATAAAAGTATAGTAAATCCCTAGGAACCTACTATACCTATAGTAATAACTTAGCTAAGAGAGATAAAAATAAATAATACTACCTTAAACCCTTAACCTTACTAGAGATTAGCCTTAGAGAATATTTAAGCTATAGAGAAATATAAGGTTTTACTATTTAACCTAGGAAAATAGCTAAGTAAAACTATAGTATTTATTAGCGTTTTATAACTTCTCTAAATAGCCCTAATTATTTACTAATAACTAAGCTACTTAATATAGTATAAATAAAAGCTAAAGGGTAATAAAGCTAAATTAATTATCTCTTACCTCCTAGAACTATATAAGGGAATAATAAGTCTAGAAATAATAGCTTATAAATCCTTAGGGTTAATAAACACTATTATTATATAGAATAATATTACTTAACTAGATAGTAAAGTCCTAATAACCCTAGGATATATTATAATATATATTAAAGGTATTTAGTATAACTTAGCTTTACTTAATAGTAGCTTAAGTGTAAAACTAGTAAACATAAATTACCTAAAAAGGCATAGAATTCCTTTAGTTTAAATTTATAAAATAAGGGTTATTAAGATAGTAAATAATATATATTAACTAATCTCTTACTATACCTATCTCTAGATTATAGCTAGTAAAATCCTAGTATTAGCTAAATACTATATAATACTAGCTTAATAAGATTAGAATATCTTATTAGGAAAAGTTTAGTTATAAAGAATAAATACTATTAAATATTATAGCCTAGAGAAAATTATAATTATAAGTACTAAGGGTAAGACCTAAATACTTCTAATATACCTATACCTAGACTTATTCTAATAATCTAAACTATATACTTAGCTACTATAAAGAATAGGTCTAGATAAGATTATAAAGTTTATAAAGAATAATTAGGAAATCTTAGAGGAGGTTAAAGAAATCCTAAGGGGACTAAATAGTAAGATATTTAATAAAGTAAATAACTAAGAATTAGAAAACTAAGTATTATAAATAATAATAATACTAGTGGTTATTTATATATTTATAATTTACTATTACTAAATAAGATTAGAATAATAAGTTTTAAAGAAATACTAGTAAAGAATACTTAGGAAATTAAATATAGATAAAAGGTATATTAGGAGAATAGGAAAACTAAGGGAAGTATTAATAGGAAGAATAATATTACTATAAATAAGATTAGAAGTAAGATAAATAGTTTATATAGTTCTAGCCTAGATAATATAGTAAAAATAACTAATAAATAAGTTCTTACTTATAAACTAAAATTAAAGTCTACTACTATAGTTATCTAGAAACCACTATAGAATATTATTATAGATAGATTAATCCTTATATTAAACCCTAAGATAGAAATTAAATTATTTACCTATTACTACTCTAGTCTTAATTAACTAAAACTTATATTAATATACTAGATAATTATATAGAGTTAGACTAATTACTATAAGGCTTTATAGGAATAGAAATTAGTAGTAAGTATAAACTATAGTTTTATTAAATAAAACCTAGTAAGAATATAAGTTAATAAGAACTATCCTAAGAAACTAGGATTATTATAGGAAAATATAATAAAAGATAATCCTAAAGACTTAGAAAAGAAATAAATAAATAAAGAAAAATATAAGGAACCTATAAGACCTAACCTAGCTAAAAAATAGAAATTAAATAGGTATAATAAACTTAATTTATTTAAAATACTAAAAAACTCCTATAGTATTAGGAAAGAATAGGAGAAACCTATAGAAAACACCTCTAGATATAAGGAGGTCTTAATTTATATAGGAAAGTTAAAAATTAAGGATACTCTCTTATAAAGTAAGAATTATTACCTAAATAATAAAAATTAGGTCTTAGTCTAAGAAATAAAACTTAGAATATACCTTACATAGGACTTAGGCGCTTTAATAAAGTAAGAACTAGAAGTAAATACACTAGGATATAGTAGTAACCTAATTTATATAGGAAAATTAGAAATTAAGGCTTACCCCTTAGAAAATAGAAAACACTATATAAATACTAAGAATCTAGGTTTACCTAGAGAAACTAGGGATAGGTAGTAGTATTTATAATACTTAGATATAAATAAAGACTAGTATTTAAAGATAAATATACTTAGATATAACTAAGGACTAATTTATATAGGAAATAAAGAAATTAAGGCCTCCCCCTTAAAAATTAGAAATTACTATATAAATAACTAAATTAAAGAATTAGTTAATAAAACTAGGGATAGTAATAACTATAGTGTAAACTTAGTGTTATAGTTAAATTATATAGGTTATACGCTAGTTTATAACCTAGATAAGGAGATAGTAACCTAGAATAGTATAAGATAGCTAGAATTAAGTATTTATATAAAAAACTTAGAAATTAAGGGGTACTCCTTATAATACTAGAATTTATATATAAACTAACTATTATCTAACTTACTACCTAAAACTATTATTTTATAGTTTAATTAGTCTAATATTACCCTTAGAGACTATATAAGGATTACTAAATAATAGATAATAATTATAAGACTATATTATACCTATAGAGAATATTTTATTAAGAAACTTAAGAATATTTATATAACTAACTTACTTTAGTATTATATCCCTTTGTTTTTAAATACTTAACTAGGGAAGAGAAAGTAATATTAATACTTAGGACTATATTATAAGTTTACTAAGAAAGTATTTCTAGCTATAAAGAAAGTAAGTATTATTTATTAAGAACTATTAGAATAAGTAATACCTATAATTTTTACTTCTAAAACTCTAAAGGTATTTTAAGTAGTATATAACTATTATAATATAAATAGTAAGACTATTAAAATAGCATATCTATACTATAATATAGAAGTAGATTTAGATTTAGTTTATTATAAAAGATTAATAATATTCTCCTAAGTAAATATGTCTAATAAGTTCTAGGTAATTAGTATTTACTTACCTAATAAATATAAGATAGCCTTTTTAGGACCTTATAGAATATATTATTATAATAATATAGCCTAAGGCTTAATAGAATTACTAGCAAGCTATGCTAGGTTTAAAGATATAACCTTTAGTTACTTATTCTTTAAAGATAGAATAGAAAGTAAATTAATACTAGGGTATATAAAGAATATATAAATATTATTCTTTATCTATATAAATAACTATTACTTAGGTTTTAAAATATAGGAAGATTATTTTAACTTTTTATAGAAATAATATTTCCTAAGAGTTACTTAGGCTCTAATTAGGTATCACAACTAGATTGGGGGGATATGAACAGAGTGAAGGCTA
>LELE01001094.1:0-13650 GCA_001043855.1 Epichloe uncinata
GGTTAGATAACTTAATAGAGGTGGTCACACTAAACCCTAGCTTCGCGGTCTAACATAATAACAACTGCCCACTTCAGTGGTGCCTTTGCGCATGACTCATTATACAAAATCAATGGCAAGCGGACAGTGCCATGCGCCGTTCAACTCGGAAGAAGCGGATCATTTGTCGCGACGGGGTGGGACCGGCAAGGAGACCATATGGCATGGGAACAAGGGTGTTTCTTGCACACTGCATTCGTTTCACGGCATTCTTCAACATTCATCAAGTCCACAAGTAAATGCATCTTAATATTGTTCGGCCCTTAACTAAAGGTCCGCCCACCGCCCACCGCCCACCTTGTAAATTAGCATTCACACGTCAGCACCGTTCCGTGGGCATCATGTCGCATTGTTTCACTGCCGATAACCTGAAATCCGCGGTATTACTCCTGCTTCCCTGCACCCTCGGGCTCCCACCCGGGCTTTGCCATCTCAAAGCTCTTGAAATCGAAACCGGGCGCGACGGAGCAGCCGACTAGTGTCCAGTCGCCCAGGGACAGGGCGTGCTGCCACTCTCCGCGCTCCACGATGACCTGTGGCCTCTGACCTTTCCAGAGATCAGGGCCGAGAACTACATGACGGACAGGCTCGCCATCGTCCCGGGATAGCGAGAGCTGCAGGGGCGCGCCGGCGTAGTAGTGCCAGGCCTCGACGGCGTCAAGGACGCGATGCCAATGCGATAAGCCTGCCTCGCCCTCGAGAAGGTAGTAGATGTAGGTGCTTGCTGCGCGGCCGTCGGCTGAGGCTGCCCGGTCTCGAAATGTCTCGACAAAGAAGCCTTTCTCTGGATGGGGTACGAGGTTAAGCGCGGCGATGACGTCCTTGGCCGCGCGTGTCGTGGCCATGGCGGACGGTTTGAAAGGGATCTTGTGCTCAGTACTGGGAGGTGGGAGGGATTATATTTGGAAAAGTCTTGGTCGACGGCGGTTGGGGACTATCAGAGTAATGCGTACGAGCTTTTTAATCCGTAGTAGGAGTTGCGGGGGGCAAGCAGAAGTCTGAAGTCTCAAGTCGTGACCGCAAGTCGTGACCAACTTGGCAAATCCACTGACTCCACTCCACCCGGCAGTCACCAGGAGCAGGCAGGAGGCAGGAGCCACCAGACCAAACCTGCCCTACGACGACGATGCATCCCATCACATCACAAGAAAGAACGATGACGAGACTTTTTGAACCACGTCAACCTGCAAAGGGCCAAGTCAACCTTGCGAGGAGGGCAGCCTTGCATGAAGCGTGCGGAACAGAACGGGACGGTAATACAGTAAGACGGTGCGAGACGATGCAAGACGAAAGCCAGTGAGTCGCATTCGGGGCGAGCCGGTGACGAGCTGACCAGAGTGAGACCAGAGTGAGACCAGCCAGATACGATATTAGTACACGATAGCGCCATGAGGGCCTCCATGTCTCCATCTCTTCCCGAATTAGAAACCGAAACCTACATGTACGGATCCTCAGTGCAGGTGCAATGCGCAGCATCGCCGTCCAATGCTACCTCGACGTGGCGACGTTCCCTCGCGCCTTCTACCTGCTTTGGAGCCGCGGCCATGATATTATTACGGCCATACTCCGTACATCTTACTCGCCGACGCTGCCGTTGCATGATGCATCTGGCTCGGTCTGGTCTGGTTGCTGCGTGCTGACGGCCGCGACGATCAGTTCTAGCCAACCGGCATTCATGGACAAGATTCCCGGTCGAGTCCCGGCACCCTTGCCCCCTCCCCCCCAAAGATAGACACACTGAATTAGCGACGGCATCTCCTCCTGCTCCGGATCCCAAACAATGTGGACAAAGATCAAGACAGTCTGGTGCGTTCAACAACTTGTCGCGTGTGTGCCACCATTCATCGCACAACGTACCAAGCCTCATCCAACGGTGCGGTACGTAGGCAGGTAGGCAGGTAGGCAGGCAGCATAAGAGCTGCCATTGACTGCAATAGAAAAATAGCCGTGCCTCTCCGCGCTGGCTTGCTTGTTTCAGGTTCGGCCCGTTCCCACTCGATCCCTTCCTCCAAACTTTTAGTTCTCCCAATTGCAACAACCCGAGAGCATACATATATCACCAGTACAGCAACTTCTGCCTTGATAATAATCACGAGGATACAACTCCATATGTGGGCCCTGTCCGCGCAGAAGCTAGAAAATGTACGACATCAAGCAAGACTTGCCCATGTCCATGATGATGGCCGCCTTCATCGGCGTCGCATGGTACATCGGGGTGGAGATCAACATATCCTTATTCCTCCTCTTCAAGCGACGCCAAGGGTTGTACTTTTGGTCATGCGCTCTCACCTCGTGGGGCGTCATTCTACAGCCGCTGTTCATCATTCTCGCCGACTTTGGTGTGTGGAATGATGCGGTGCCATCCGTCACCATGATTTATCTGACATGGTTGATCATGGTCATTCCCCAGAGCTGGGTCCTCTACTCACGCTTGCATCTGCTGATGCGCACGGCATCGGCCCTGAGAGCCATCAAGTTCGTCTTGATGTTCAATTCGATTGTGTTTTCACTATCGACCATTGTCATCGGCATATTGGCTGTATGTGCTCCATTACTTTGTCATTTTGAAAACCAAGGGGGCGTGACTCGTGAGTGAGATTTTGCTGACAGTGGCTCCCTCCTCGGCGTAGCAATCGACGAATGTAAATCCGGCCCTTTCTTCCTTCAACCTCGTCTGGGATCGTGTTCAGCTCTTCGTCTTCTTCGCCCAGGAAACAAGCCTCAGCATCCTGTACATATTCCAGACACGCACATACTTGCGCGGGCGATCTCCACTGCGAGAGCGGTCATGGTCTACGCCATCTTCCATGGCTGGCCACGAGCACCAGTCGCAAGCGAAGGAACAGAAAGCGGTGCTGTGGCAGCTCATTTACGCCAACACTCTGATCATCGTGCTTGACATTGTACTTGTTGGCATCCAATGTGCCAACCTTTTCCTCCTGCAAGGGGCTTTCAAGCCGTGCGTGTATGGCATCAAGCTCAAAGTCGAATTCGTCATTCTGAACCGCCTCATCAATATCATCCAACAGCCTGCAAGTGGGGGAATCTACATCAGAAGCGAACCCGAGATCAATAGCGGCCCGAGAGGGAGCGAGGGGCATGGTGCGAGAGACAACAGCAAGAAGTCGAGCGTGGACCCTGCGGAAGACATTGATGGCTTCCAACTGGCAGAAGGGGGGCATGGGCATCGCCTGAGGTCTCGAAGTATCGAGAGCCAGGCTCCAATCTACTACCTGAATTCGAGGCAATAATGCCGTCGGTAAAAATAAGAAGAACGGCGACAAATGACGACGAAGGGATTGGGAAAAGTCATGTAAAAGGATCGGTATTTTTCACACAAGACTCGCAACTGATGACTTGATTCATAGTTTCATGTACCAGACTTTGTAAAGACCATATACCCGCACCGCTTCCACATCAACCGGTGCATCAGCAGGACCCTCTGGGCTTCCAACCCGGGGGCGCCAGAAGAAACCCGCCCGTAGTAAAGCCCGGCGCAACTAGAGAAGGAGATTGCGCGTCAGTCATTGATGCCACGATATACAAGAAGCAAAAACTCACCCGTGGTGCCCACCAACGTCCACGACCCAGCAGACCGTGCCCGCTGCCACACATTCCGGGGAACCACGGCCTGCGGCGCCTGTCCATGGAAGATGTCCGGGCCAAGCACATGCTCCGCGACGGGCGCGCCGTCATCCCGCGACAGCGACAGCGTAAGCGGTGCCCCGGCATAGTAATGCCATACCTCTGCGGCGTCGACGCGGTGCCATCTGGAATGGCCCTCGGCCCCCTCGAGAAGGTAGTAGATGAGGGTGCTGGCGGAGCGGTTCCCCCCGCCGACCACCCTGCTCGGGTCCTCGAACGTCTGCGCGTAGAAGCCTCCTTCGGCGTTGGGCCCGAGCCGCAGGCGGTCGATGACTTGGCTGGCGGAGCGCCCGTCAATCGGTCCGGCGTCGGGGTCCGTGGCTGCGGCGGCGACTGCGGCTCCGAGGGGGAGAGCGAGCGCTGCCATGTAACACAGCGTCGGCAGGAGCATGATGGGCGGTGCGTCTGCGTTTGCGTCTGCGTCTGCGATGACTTGTTGTCGGCGTTTGATACAACGAGAATGCAGGGTGGGCACGACATTTTCTATCTTTTCCATCTTTTTTTTTTTTTTTTTTTCTGGCGATTATGGCGTGGATTTCCAATTTTGGTCCGCGGCCATGCCATACGGATCCCCTCTTGCGCACTAGCTCTCGGCGACCCACCTTTTCGGGCCGACCGCGGCGCGGGTAGCGTGGGCCCGTGTCACGTGGTGTCCGCCCCCTCGTGTAAATCGCGCAGTGGGCCGATTCCCTCGATACCTTTCTTTCGTAACGTAGACTGCGGACTATTCTAGAATAGATGAAGAATACCTGTTTCTTCGGTCTACCCCTGAGAACCCTAGTAGGTTGCCTGTGACACCGACGCGAACGGCCGTAATCAGCTGCAAGTACCACTACTTACTAGAGAGCTACGAGGAAAATGCACGGGGTATTGAGCGCTACTCCGTGGAAGATGGTTATTTCCCATGTAAATTATTCATGTTCACAATTAGGGTCCCTGTTCATCCTGGCCGCTGTCTCCTTCATTTACTGCCATGCAGTCCGTAGATTTCGTAGATTTGTGAAATATATTCAAGGGGTGTACGACGACAACGAGTCGAAACGCCTCGAGGTCGAGATGGCCTGGACCAGATTCGTGGTCACCAGGACTTTTTGTTTGACGTAGCTGCGAAATGCCCCCCCCCCCCCCCCTGTTAGCGGCGGGAAGTTTCCGGCCTTTACCGATCGGCAAATCCACCACCGGCTTTCTCGGCCTGCCTGGCTCAGCCAAGGCTGGATCCAACCCTCTGCTGCCTCGCCGCTGCCAAGCCATGCATTCAATCCTCATGTTGTAAAGCGTGGGATTCGGGCCAAGTCACGCGTGAGCCTACGTGTCGGAATAGAGGGCAAACTCACCAACAACGAGGGCGGCACGGATGAAGAAGAGCACATGCTCGACGTGAAACAGAAACATGTCAATTTGTGTAGCCAACGGAGAGAGACACACACAACAGAGTCAATAACCACCCTCTTGTTCCTACGCAGTCAAAAGCTGCTCGAAGAAGCCGCCAAATCGGCCATCCGGGTCCCGCAGATGTATCTCCAAGATCCAATGGCGCCTCAGACCATCGCCCCCACAGCAGTCCATCGACTTGTCGTTCCCCCTCGTAATGTACAGCGCAATCTTGTCCCGGGGGATGCGCTCGTGCGGAAAACACCCCACGATATGACCTGCGATGGGCGCGCCGAACACCCAGCCATCAGCCTCGGCAGACCGCACAGCGACATCGTACAGCTCCTCTCCCGACATGCGGGGGTTCGCGTCGTACGCCCCCTTCACCTTGTTCCACATTGGCTCCAGGGCGTCGCGGAGCCTCGTCTTGGCCGCGTCGTTTCCCAGCACAAAGGTCCGCCCGAAATCAGCCTCCCATTCCTCCAGCACGGGGCCGAGGTCGACCACGACCATGTCGTCTGCCTGTATGACTCGGTCGGGGGGGTTCTCTTCAAACGGACACAGCGTGTTCGGCCCGCTCCTGACGATTCTCTTGTGCCAGTGAGTCTTGATGCCCAAGAGGTTGAAGCCCAGGTCGTAGATTTCTTTGCTGACGGCTTTCTCGCTCACCCCTGGCCGAACAAGATGCTCCTCAATCGCCTCGAATAGCTGGACGGCTTTGCTTTCCGCGTCCCGGAGATACGACGCTCGCGCCGCCTCGTCAGAGATGACAGAACTAGGTCCCGACATTGTTCTTGGGGGGGATACTAAGAGAGCGCACTTGGCGGGTACTCGTGCGTTTCAATGTCAATGAAATATCTCTCGAGTCGCGACAAGCCTGCCTGCCTCGTGCCGCATGGCGAAACGGTGGAGCTTGTGACTCCCAATAATCACCTGATCAAAAGACATCGCCCAACGACGTGTCCTTGTTGCCCGATGGCGGATAATCGTCTATGACGAATTACCTGCGCGTATGACCGTATTAGGGAAACTGAAGATGCACGCAGCTAAACGCGATATCGCACACAAAGAAGCATACGACTTTCACTTGACTGCTCTCTCTATAAGAGAAGAGCTTTTATCCTTCTTTTTGCATAATGGAAAATAGATCATCCTGCTAGGGGACCATCTTTTCCCGACGTCACGTGCCCCATGCACGATAAAGCCTGGCCTGTGGGGGTCGGTCAGCTGCCCATTTCTCAAAGCGTTTCCCACGTTGCTCCATGCAATATCTTCAAAACAACCGTAGACTCACCATCGAGGTGAACGCAGAACGCTGGCTTTATTCTTCTTCCTCTACAGCATAAAGCAACCAAGTGCACAATCGAAGAGAAAGAAACTGGCAGCATAATTGTATCAAAACTATAAAACGCTGCAACTCTATAGAAGATGTATGTAAAATACTACAAGAACCAGTGAGCTTTCAACAATGAATTACAGCTACTGCCGGGGTCGAATCAGGTACATATGCGCCTGGCTGGAACGTAGCGGGTTGGCAGTCAAGCAACAATAGTAGTAGGAGTGAGACCGTCCTCCGCCACAGGTGTCAAGCGAATCCTTGGGCTAGCTCTGCGTGGTTCGTCTTCGTCATCTTTGACCCTTGACGATGCAGGGGTGAAATTCCGGCTTCTTTTCATACCCTTGTCCGACATTATCCTGGTCGTCTCGTTGCCCCCCTCGGTAGAGCACATCTTGATGACGTTACTTTTGTCGGACATCATAGGCGCTGAACATTGTGCAGTTCCATCGCATCGATCTAGGTCTGCTTTCTGTGCGTCAACATTCCCAACAGGCAGGCTAGATCCGGATGGAATAACCATTTGCTGTGACACACGTCGCATCTCCTGGTGCTCATGATAATTGACTGCTGCTGGATTCCCCGCGGCTGAGGCGGGCACGGCATGCGTCTGACCACGGTTTTCTTTCCGGGATTTCACATCTGCACATGGCACTTTAGAAGCCCCGCGCCGACCATGAATCGGCATTGGTTGATTCAGCAAAGAATTTGTCAACTTGTCTGCAAAATCTGGAAGCGAGTTGTTGTGCATGATGATGGGATACCCTACAGCTAAAGTTGTTCTGTCAGCCTCTGTATTCCATGACTCGCTCGCATCGAAAAGCACGTACGTTCTTTCTCGCAACCCCCAATGTCTGCCGCGGTTGGTGTGTTGGTGGGCACTTTTAGGTTTACTGTTTGCTTCTCTCCGTCGTGGGGTAAGTTGCCTGTAATCTGTTCGTCTAGAAACTGACTTCCCGGTCCCACGGGGATGTAGTCCGGCATGCTTGTATCACTGTTTGATATTCTATCAATCCTAGACGTAATGCCGTTGCGCATGAGATTGCCAGCCATGCCCAGGCCCAGGTTGTCCCAGTAATCAAAATAAGCAGCACTTGTGAACAGATCGGGATTCCTAAAGCCGGGATATGCGACTGTGCCACAGTTTGGATGCGTGGCCCGCCTGTTCCCAATGATCGTCGTTGCATTTGTGAAGTTTCCAAAATCATTCATATGCTGCCCACTAGCGTTTGATTGACGCCGAGGAGAATGAGCATGTGATTCAGAGTCGTCTCCCTGCAACGTCGGAACTTCCATTTGTGCTGTATAAGGTGCTCTGCGCCACATGGAAGCGTTGGGCCACGCGATGGCTGACGATTCCAGTATATCTGCGGATATTGTAAGCGGCACGAGTTGCGTGGCAGTACAGACTACTGCTGTGTACCAGTGCTGTCTGAAGCGGTCAACATACCTTGAGGGGCATGCTGGAACGAAAAGGCAACAATGTTCTTTATCCTCTCGAACGGTGTGGTCACGGAATCACGTGGGAAGCCCTCGCTCAGCACCACCTTGATGCGGCCCAGGTCATCTGCCGGAACCCACCAATCCTGCTGAAGGAGCTCTTCCCTGAAGCCTGGGAATTTGAGAGGTTCGAGCTCGGTAGTCGCAGAAAACGCTTTCACGGTCAGCACGTGAAAAGGCCCTTGCTCATGACGGTCTTTGGCTTACCCCATGCTTGTGCGATGATATGCGGCCACGCACTCTTTGTACCTAGAGTCGTAGACCTTGGACGGTGTAAGCAGTTCGATGCCGTGTATGTTTACATCTGCCACGCAAGCCTACTTACGCCACAAGCCTTCCATCTATTAACAGCCGAGCCTCAAACTTCATGCTCTCTGGGAATTGGCTGTATGCCTGTGCAGCCTGGCTCACGACTGGCGCTGTCCAAGAGTGAATCGAGACCTGAAATGGTGACCCGGGAGGTAGGCTTGGAACAAAGCAGCAAAGTGTCGGCAAAGCAGAGGGGCAGCCGAGTTGACGAGACTCTACATTCGAGCAAAAGTAAATTAGTGACTGCCCGGTTGAAGGAATCAGGGGGATGAACAGCGGTACCTGGATCGGGGACGACGTGACAGGCAACTTTGAATTCCTTGAGGGGAACTTTGCAGTCGTGCGGGAACAGCAATATGTCCCAATCTTCATATCGCATCTTGTTCAACAGAATAGAATATGCGTTTGACGTTTCGATTCACTGCCCTGTGATGCTCGACGTTGACGAATGGCTCGTCGTTGTTGATGATGAAAGCAGCCCGGGATAACTCGTTGTAATAAAGTCAGAGACTACCAGATGCTGGACCATTGCGGATTTCCCGGCAAAAGTGTCAGCGCAGAGGAAGCAAACGGGCTGAGATTGGCTACCTAGACAACAGCATGGCGTTCTTGCCGGCCCAAGTCAAAGGGCTGCTGAAAGTAGCAGCGATAAGCGAGAAGCAGACTGGATTTTGCGAGAGAAATTGCCCTTCAAGTGCAGGCGTGTGCCAACTGGTCGGTTTTGTGGGTTGCGGCCGCCACTACAGTGCTTTACACCTGTCAGTCACAAGTCACGTCTGGTCAGTCAAAGCTGCTACGTGGGAATTGGATGCAGCAGTCTGCTTGGGCCCATCGACTGGAGCAGCCCAGCTTCCAAGATTCATGAAGCAGCAGCAGCTAGGAGATCCCACGTCGTTGCGTGCAGGCCGAAGTCGAAGATTGCCCGTGGAACTTTCCGCGATTATTGTGCCATGGCAAACACCAAGGGGGTCATGACTCATGACAAAGAAAAGGTAGTTCGCGAATTGAGCTACTTGGTCCGAGAAAACACATGCCGTAAGTTTGGAGGCCTCAATCAGATTCTGCCTGACAACAGTAAGAGGCCGTTGTTTTACAGTTGTTCCCGTACTCCACGCCTCGACTATGTACATCAACCTCAAACGCATTGTCAGCCCTCCGTATTTCAAGGCTCCTCGTCGCCCTCCTGTCGTGCCTGTGACACAGATTGTTAGCTGCTGCAATGTGATCTTGGTTGGGCACTTAAGCCTCAAGTACTGTACATACCCGCACAGCCCCAGGTCCGCCCAGCTCTCGCTCTAAACCGGCCTCGAATTCCCGAGGGTAGGTAGGCTGATCCGGGTACTTCAAGTATACCAGTCCTGAGACCCCCAGGAAAACCGCAACAAAAGCTCCAATCATTACTAATCCTGGGCCTGGCTTTGTCCAAGTGTACTCATGGGGTGAAAATATGCCTAGGACGTCATTGTCTTCGTGAATAGGCTCGCCAAAATTTCGACGTTCCTGAGGGTCCCACCAATTGGCATATGGATCTCTGAATTGACGCTTAATTCGAGGAGGGTTGATGTAGCCACCGTTCTATTGTCGCTTGGTTAGCCATTACGTGAAGCTTGCGACGCGGGGAGGGATGGTGGTGGCGAGCATGATAGGGTACCAACCATGCCAGGGTCGTCGGTCTCGGCCATCGTCTGGCGTTCGGGATACTTCGCATCAATGACCTTGCGGTCAGAAAGCGAGGCGGGTAGAAAGCCTCGGCGCTGAATCGTAGGAAGGCATCGAGTTGCCGCAATGTTTGAGCGGAAAGTGGTTGACCGGACAATGCGTTGGGTGAGCATCTTGAGAGCAAAATTAGTGAAGATGTCGGCGGAAGAAAGGGGTCAGCTGAGGTTGGTGCGCACCTTGGGCGAATAGATAATGTCGTCGGCGCCCAATTGCAGGTCGTGACGTGACAGTCCGTGACAGACAGCTTTCCGTATCCCGTGAAGTTGAGCGGCTCGAATCGACCCGGCCAGCGTTCGATGCTGCTGTTGATGCCTGAGGCGACATATCGCACGTTGAAAATACAAACGTTGATTCGCGCACTAGATGATGACTAAGGCCAGCTTCTTTTGAAGATAAAGTGGGTCGGCTCCAAGTCCAGTGGCAGACAGTGGGGAGGAAAATCAGCTGTGGCTATGACAGCACAAGCCAAGCCAAGGTGCTTTGTGACTGGCGAAAGGGAAGGTTGATGAGCGCAACCATGTCATCCGCGTTTCCATTTTCTCCCCATCTCAAAAGTTTTGCTAGGAAGCCGGCATTTGCTCACGAATTCTGCCGCAGCTCGCGCCATAGGTCTCTGATCATGTGCAAAACCTGTATGAATATCCGCTGAGACGCTACGCATCCGTAGACTATAATTTCTACCCTTCAAATGCTGGCCTCGCTGAGCTCACGCCTACTTGCGTTTCTGGGCTCTACGTTGCCATGATGCCCGAGACCGCGTCTCCCAACAACCATGTGGCCATCGAGGAATCCCAGAACCACGAAACAACCATCGCGACAGCAATCCCGCATCAAAATGACGTGGCATCCACCCAGACCATAGCAAACGATATTTTGGATGCATCGGAAGCGGATACGCAAGCCGCTACAGACGCGCCGCTGCATACAAACGGCCACGTGCCAATGCAAACAAATGGTGACAACCTCGATCATGGAGCACAAGACGAGCGACCTGCCAAGAGGCGTCGTACGCAGGACAGCACTCCTCCTCCGACACCGTCCTCGGCGCGAAAACCTAAGCCTATATCCCCTCCTTGGAAAAAGATCGTTGCCGATGGCCCTACCAGATTTCAAGAAAATGGCCGCCGCAAGTCGGGTCGAATCAACACGTTGCCACTCGAACTGCAGCCACCAAGCACAAAACGATTGACACGAGGGGCCCTAGGAACCAAGAGCTCATCATCACAAGCGAAGAAGCCTAGCACGACGCCGAACAAAATCCCGAGCAACAAGCCGGGATCCGTCAAGAAAGAGACGCCCACGGCGAAGTCAGCCACAAGAAAACCTCATCCTGCACCTTCTGGCCCGAGAAGCATCCCGCGAACTCTACGCCGCCGTACGCCATCTCCATCCTCTCAGCCCACTAGGCAATCTACAAGAACTCGACGCTCATCCCGCTGGGAGGCAGCGCCAGACGCACACACCGAATCACTTGATTACGATTCAACGTACATATCACAAGATGACAGCGTGCAGTCGCCTCAAACAAAGTTAAGCATCGGTTGCTCTGACATCATTCCTTTGGTTCATCCGCATCAAGTCCGCAAGCGAGCCAAAATTGGTAGCGATTTTGATGATTTCTGGACCAGAGCTGGGACCATTGCAGTGGAGGATGGTGGACTCTTTGCCTCAGAGGATGGCCCTGCCTTTACTGATGAAATCGCCCATCGGGAGGCCCGCATGATAATGCGGATCGAACAAGAGGTTGAACACGGAGGGATTCTCTCCATTGGACGGTGTTCCCTCTTTGCTCCCGAGGGCGAGGAGGAAGTACCCAGACAATGGGCTCGGCAAGATCACATGGTCAAGGCCATGGCCAACTTTCGTAAACTTTTACTGGCAGAGCAACAACGGCATCGTGCTGCAGCAAAGAAGCTCGCTGAGGCGTGTCAGGACGAATGGATGCGCAGGCAGCCTAAATCTGCAGAGCAATTGGAAGCAGAAACTAGAGAGAAATGGATAATACGTTATCGACTTGTTACTCGCGCCGTGTCCGGCCTTTGGGAGAATGTTCGAGCCCAAGTCAATCGCCAACGTCTAGAGCAGTGGGAGGCAGAAGAACAGAAGCGAGTCAAGGCAGCTCTCAATGAGGCGGTCAACTTGTCTGAACAGAAGCTGCAAGCTCGAAGGAGCGGGCTCGACTCAGAACAACCGTCAGACGAAGACGGTGATAGTATTGATGATGATGATGACGACGACGACGACGATGATGATGGGTCTGATGATCTGAGCGTCAGCGCAGCCACCGAAGATGTAATTGATGGAACAAATCTGGCATCTGACGCCAGTGATGCCGACAGTGATGGTGGTGATGAGCTCGATAGCGATAACATGTCAAGCTCGGACGAAGACGACGAGGACGATGGTGGCGAGGGCGATGCAAAAGGTATCGCAGACGAAGGTTTGACACAAGAAGAATTGAGGGCCAAATACGCTCATCTTCCGGACCTCAACTCAGGGTTCAACCCACGGACAAGTATCAATGTCGACGCAAGTGACATAGGGGTCGACGCTACTGCTGGTGGTGGAGAAACAAGCGACGAATCAGTGGACATGGATGATGACATGTCCTCAAGCGACATGAACAGCGACGATGAGGACGGCGACGGACTTGGTGACGATGAGGCTGATGATGAATCAGACGACAATGAAACTGGTGGTCTTGGGTTGTTCTTTGACAAATCAGAGCTCAAGCAAATAAAGCGGGAGGCAATTGAAGAACCCGACACGAGCATCACAGAGCACAGGAATGCAGACACTGTAATGGAAGACGCTACTGACGAGACTCATGCAGTGGCTGCAGATGCTGGCATTGATCATGAAGCGAACGCTACTGTCCAGAACAAGGACGAAAAATACATCACGACGACACAGCAACCCTTGACCAACGGCCACGAGGGGAGAGAAAACCTTGCTGCCGACATATCCATCGAGAGCTCCGTAACGATAAACGGTGTCAACAAAGAAAAGCCAGATGGGGGCGAGATACTCGTGGAAAAGGATTTCAAGAATAAAAGCAGTGGTTTGCTAAATGGTGATCTGTCAATTACCAAGTCGCATGGCGATCGCACATCTTGCTCACCATATGGCGAGAAAAATGCTGAGAAAGAAACACATTCTTCCAACCCGGAAACAGCCTCAGCTATGAGTGCAACAAGCCCTCGACGAAGCCACTCATCTCCAAGGTCGGAAGACAATCTTTCGGAT
Organism: Epichloe uncinata; assembly: GCA_001043855.1. Taxonomy (NCBI): domain Eukaryota; kingdom Fungi; phylum Ascomycota; class Sordariomycetes; order Hypocreales; family Clavicipitaceae; genus Epichloe; species Epichloe uncinata. The sequence continues at coordinate 13,166 of LELE01001094.1, forward strand.
GTCGAGATGCAGGCCTCATCCGAACTCGTCAGCACGAAGCAGTCAACTAGCGGAGCTGATACACCACATTCATCTTCGTCACCTCACAAGACTGAAATTCCGTTCCTTCTTCGCGGCAATCTACGTGAGTATCAACATGATGGCTTAGATTGGCTAGCCGGCCTTTACGCGAACAACACCAATGGCATTTTAGCCGACGAAATGGGTCTAGGGAAAACCATTCAAACAATTGCACTTTTGGCTCACTTGGCTTGCCATCATCATGTTTGGGGTCCTCACTTGGTCGTCGTCCCGACAAGTGTCATGCTGAACTGGGAGATGGAATTCAAGAAGTGGTGCCCGGGGTTCAAAATCTTGGCCTACTACGGCTCACAAGAAGAGCGAAAAAGGAAGCGTCAGGGCTGGAACAACGATGATATTTGGAACGTTTGCATTACATCTTACCAGCTGGTGCTCCAGGATCAGCAAGTGTTCAAGCGCCGACG
>LELE01001095.1:0-13640 GCA_001043855.1 Epichloe uncinata
ATAGTAAATAAAAATTTTTATAAGAGTAGTATATTATCCCTTACTATTAGTAGTCTATAGTATAGCTAAAGTCTTAATAGCTTTACTTATAGCTATAAGGGTCTTAAGATATTTAAATATATAATAAAGTTTTAGGTTAGTATTATATAAGTACTTCTCCTAGATATATATATAATAACTAGTATAGTATAAGGTATAGGCCTAGTTTAGCCTTAGGGTATAAATATATTTCCCTTTATTATAAAGATTATTTATATAAAGGCTATAAGGGAAGTTATACTTCTTACTATTAAAAAGAGCTTTATTATCTAAGTCTCCTTCTAGAATATACTTACCTAAGTAAGTACCCTTAAAGGGGGTAGGAGAAGAAGAAAAAAAAAAGGAAGTATATTAGTAATAGCTTAGCTAGTAGTAATAATAATACTAGTTATAATAAAGAGTAAAAGGGATATAAAAAGGGGGCTTTAAGGTAATATAATAATTAAGGAATAAAGATATAAAGGGTATAAAAGGAAAGTATTATAATAATATAAAGGTTATAAAAGGTAATATTAGAGAGGGAGGGATAGGATATTTATATTTTAGAATAAATTAGCGAGGCTTTAGTTAAGGTATACCTTAGTTATAATTATAAGTAATAGCTAAGGATAAGTAAGGGTAGTGTATTATATAATAAAAGAATAGGTAATTAGATATAAAGAGGTTATTTAGGGTAAAGCTTAAGTTTAGTAAGTAATAGTTAAAATATAAGATTAAAATAAAGGTAAAAGACTAAATAAGGTAAGAAAATAGCTAGTAATAAAGGGTATAAAAGAGATAAGCTAGTGTTTTTAAGAGTAAAGCTAAAGTAAAGTAAGGTAATCTTATACTAAATTTTATAGCTTATATAATAAGGATATAACCCTACTAAGTAACCTATATAGCTTTACTATATTTTTTTAAGGAGGCTATATAATAAGGTTTATAGTTAATATATATTTACTTTTTAGTAAAAGAAGGGAGAGAGAGGTAAGTAAGGGGGTATATTATAAACTTAAGCTATAAGCTTAGGTTAGGGCTCTACATAGACTATACATAAACTACATATAAGGGACTATATATCTAAATACTATATAATTACTAGTGTAATTCCTCTTTTCTTCTATAAGAATAATATTCTTATTCTAAACGCTTATATGCAGTAGCCATAAGGTTAGTTCATAACATAACTTATTATTTCATATAGCCTTCCTATTTTATAAGGTAAGTTATTATTAGGCAAGCTACCTTTTCTAATTAACCTTACTAATCTATAGTATTTAAAGACTATATAATTATTTATAAAGGTAATTACTAATTAGTATTAGTTTTACAAGGTATTAAATTTAATATAATAAGGTTATAAGCCTAAAGAATAGTATTATTATTAATTATCTATTTTAGGCTACATTATATATATTTAAAAGAGAAGTTAAAAGCTAAAAGCTATAATACTAAAGGCAAAAGAGGTTATGTATTTATAGCCTTATAATTCCTAGCTAATTACATAGCTAGGTTATAAGTTACGTGCAAGGCACGCGCGTAGTCTAAACTTTTGCTAGGTAATTGCGGCTGTAAGGCGTAATTAATATTACCTTTGTTCTAATAATTATTATTATTCCTTCTATTAGCTACTATACGCCTAGGTAAGCTATAAGTTCCCTTTCTTATTTCCCTTATTAATTAAATTATTAATCTATCTTTCTTTTTTATTTCTATAATTAATATTATATATTAATAATTATATTAAAAGAGAGAGACTTTAGTGTTAGAAGAATAGTAATATTAATTACGCCTTATAGCTACAAATATCTAGCAAAAGCCTAGGCTACGCGTAAGCCTTACACGTAACCTATAACCTAGCCTTATAATTAGCTAGGAATTATAGGGTAGTAAATGCGTAACCTCTTTTGCCTTTAGTATTATAGCTTTAAGCTTCTAACTTCTCTTTTTTACATATAAAACGTAGCCTAGGATAGATTATTAATAGAATAATACTATCCTTTAGGCTTATAACCCCTTTACATTAAATTCAATACCCTATGAAACTAACATTTATGTTTTTTAAAATAATATTTCAAGTAATAATAGTAAAAATATATTATTTACCTTAGTTAGCTTTATATATAGCTAGTACTAGTACTCTAGCTATAATAGTAATAATAATAATAATAAACTTTAATACTTTTTTTCCTTTAACTAGATTATAGAAAAAGCACAAAAGCTATTAATAAATAAAAGATATATTTAATAGGACTTATTTTAGGCTTACTTTTATAGTCCCTCCTTTTTCTAAGATTAAATTACAAAAAACTATAAAAGCTTTAACTAAGCAAAAGGTAAAACTAATCAGACTTACTTTTAGACCCACTTTTATAAATACCTTCTTTTTACAAGACTAGATTATAAAAACTATAAAAGCCTTAACTAAGTAAAAGGTATAACTAATTAGACTTACTTTTAGACTTACTTTTAGAAAAACCTAGTTTACTAAGGAGCTAAGCTAAGAATAGTATTTATAATTAAACTTAGTTTTAAAGCTTATTTTTTATATAATAAATAATTAAGAGGAATTTATTAAATTTATATTTTGATATCCTAAAAATATGCTAGTTTTTTTTAGTTTCCTTTTAACTTAAAACCCTCAAACCTTAATATAATTAGTTATAAATTAGAGAAAATAGTTATATTATTAAAAAACCTCTTAATATATATATGAAAATATTATCTTTATATAATAAAAGTCTTATTTATCTAAATATATTATTATTATATTTAATATCCTATTTTTATATATTAATAAATAATTTCTTAATCTTAGATTAAAAGATGAAGAATATACTAAAATAAATAGTAAATCTAAGAAAAAGGCTATAAAGGTAAAAAGACCGTTTAAATTTACAAAGGAATTCAGGCTATATATAAATACTAGAATAGGTTATCTTTAGCCACCCTATACCTATTATTAGCTTCATAGTTTAAATAAGCCTAAGCTTTAAAAATCTGTACCTAAATAACTAAAATATAATAAAAAAAGAGACTAATATTAACCTAATTTAGAAAAATCTAAGGAATATTCTAAGACATTAAAGAGTCCCACTTTTTTATACTAACACTACATTTGTAGTATTTATAGTGTAGTGTAGTATTTATTACACTACACTATATACTACATTACACTATAAATAACTACACTATATATTATAACGAAAACCAAAATACTACAAATACTACAGGCTGGAAATGGAGTCTTTGATCGAGGAGAAGGACAGCAAGATCAAAGAGCTGAGCCAGCGCATCGAGGACATGTCTGAGGAGCTGTCGCGAACCAATACCGAACTATCACAGCTGCGTGATTCCCAAGGCGAGGTTGCTCGCAAGTTTGAGGACGAGAAGTCCATTCTCGAGGATGAACTGAAACGTCTGAGGGAGGACAGCGCTAGACATGCGGAGGCCACTCGCTACCACCAACAGGACTTGCGGGCTCAGGCTGAAATCGCATCCAAAGCTCAGCAAGACTACGAGAAGGAACTAGTCAAGCATGCTGAAGCCGCCAAGCTTGTTCAACAACTTCGTACCGAGTACAACGCGCTCAAGAGCGAGTCGGCGTCTCTACGGGCTGAAGCCGAATCTGCCAAGGTCACGCTTGCACAGAGTGAGAGCTCTTGGGAGGATCGTCGCCAGCAGTTGGAGCAGGAAATGGCGGAGCTGACAACTCGCCGAGAGGATGTCAATGCCCAGAACAAACTTCTCCACCAACAGCTCGAGGGCTTGACTGCTCAGGTTTCAGCTCTGCAACAGAGCCGATCTGGTGGCCATGAATGTGGCGATGAGGCCATGTCACCCGTCAATGTGGTCGACGCTTTGGAGGGTTTGCGGGAGCTCAACAGCTATTTGCGACGCGAGAAGGAAATTCTTGAGGTTCAGTACGATTTGAAATCACAAGAGTCGAGACGACTGCAACAGCAAGTCGAATATACGCAATCACAGTTGGACGAGGCACGCCTGAAACTGGACCAAGAGCGAGCACAATCGGCACAGGGTGGCCGCACCTCAATGACGCACCAAGACCTGATGGAGAAACTCAATGAGCTCAACCTGTACCGCGAAAGTAGCGCCGCTCTTCGCAATGAGAATACACAGCTGAAGGATCAGGTGTCTGAGAAGAACAGGAGAATTGAGGAGATGGAGGCCAAGGTTCAACCTTTGCAAGCAGAAATTGATACCCTCGGCACCCAAAAGTCGTACCTAGAGGAAGAAATTAAACAGGTTCAAGAGGACCGGGATCGCTGGCAGAAGAGGACAGAAGGCATTCTGACAAAGTATGGCCGTGTCGATCCAGCAGAGATGGAACAGCTTAAGAAGAATATCACCGACCTTGAGGAGGAACGCAACACGCTTCGAGAAGGCCAGAAGCCTCTCCAAGAGAAAGTCACTGAGCTGGAGTCCACTCTGGAACGTGAAAGGCAGTCTTGGCAAACAAGCCGCGCGAAACTTGTGGAGCAAGCCAAAGAACACTCCAGGATGCTTAGGAGCGATAAAGGCGAGGCTGTCCAAAGAGCAAACCAGCTCCAGGAGCAGTTGGACAAGGTCACCGGAGATCTTCAAGGTGCCCAAAAGCTGGCCGAGGACGTCGGAAGGGAGAAGACGGAGCTGGATGAACAAATTCAGTCTTTCAAGAAACAAGTGGATGAGCTTCGCCAACAAGCTCAGGCACAACAAGCCGAACAGCAGCCCCCCACTGCCCCATCAGAGACTCAGCCAGCTGAAGCAACTGCATCGGCCGAAATTGTTAAGCAATTGGAACAACAGCTTACTGACATCCGCGTGGAACTCGAAGCTGTGAATGCGCAGAAGCTTGGCGCAGAACAGCAGCTTGAGCAGCTCCGAACCGAACTGCGGACTGCAATTTCTGAGCGAGACGCCGCCACACAGAAGCTTCAGAATGGCGAAGCTGCCGAGAGCAGCAATGCAATGGCCGAACATGCTGAAACAGCAGCCGCTGCATCCGGCGCGCCGAACGGTGTGTCGGCTGAGTTGATGAAATCGCTCGAGGAGAAGGTCGCCGCAGCAGAAGCCAAGGCTGTCGAGTATGAACAGAAAGCAAACGAAGTTGAAAGCAAGATCCAGCAGACTATCAAGGAGCGATCAGATAGGATGCGGGACACCCTCAACAACAAGCTCAAAGACAGGAGGACCAAGATGGAAGAGGAATACAAGAAGAAGGAGGACGATATGAAGCTTCGACTCGAACAAGAGAAACTAATATGGCAAGCAGAGCATGCTGGTGAAAAGAGCACTTCAGAAACTCAGCCGCCACCAGCGCCAGCCAAGCCAGAAGAGAAGCAGGCGCAAGCACCTCCCGCGGCACCAGCCACGCCCAGCGCAGCTGGAGGAACCGCGCCCGACCTTTCCCAGCTTGATGACGCTAGCATTCGTCAATTCTTGTCGACAAACGCCACTGTCAAGAGTATCATCGCAGCCAACATCAAGAAGAAGCTCGAAACGGAGAATGCTAGAGTCAAGGCTGAGTTCGAGTCGAAGATCACTTCTGCAAGAGAACAGGCTCAACTGATGGAATCCAAGAAGTCCACCCTGCGAATTAACATGACCGAGAACAAACTCAAGTCTGTCACGGCGAAACTAGGCGTTGTAGAGACAGCAGCAAATGAAACGCCACAAAAGCCCGTTGTCGAGGTCTGGGAAGTTGCCAAGGTAGCGCTACCACCGCCAGCTGCACCAGCACCTGGAACACCAGCCAAGGGAGGAGTAGCAGCCGCAGCCAAACAAGCTCCTGCAACACCTGGTGTAGCCCAGGCGAATCCTGCTGCCATGACCACACCAATCACACCAGCAGTCCAACAAACTGCTGGCACATCGGCGGCATCGACGCCAGCAGCCAGCGCCGCTGCCGGGCCGAAGGCGAATGAGAATCCATTTGCTGTTAAACCTGGAAACGCTGCCAAGCCTGATGCCCCAAACCCTTTCGCGACCAAGGCAGAACAGGGCCAGCAGGGCCAGCAGAGCCAGCAGAGCCAGCAGAGTCAGCAGCCGCAACAGCCCCAACCTGCTCAGGCAGCCCAACCTACACAGCAAGCTCAACAGACGCCACAGAGCCAGCAGCTCCATCACGGTCAGCAATCGCAGCCCGCGCGCGGTTCTGGCATACCGATGCCCAGAGGCGGCGCTCGAGGACGCGGCGGCGCTTACGTTCCACCGGGCCAGCGTGCTGCAAGCGGCAACCAAGAAGGTGGTACAGGTCCTCAAGCGGGACGCGGCCGAGGTGGTCACCGCGGTGGACGTGGAGGAATGAACCCAGGCGCGACTGATTTTCAACCAGGAAGCAAGCGTCCACGAGGTGATTCGGAGATTGGAGGCGGTGCCAAACGAGCACGAGGAGCGCACTGAAGAGATATTTGTGATGTTTTGCATGTGACATATTTCGATTGAGGACTAGGGAAGGACATTGGAGAGATGGATGGAAAAGCTGTAGGATGAAGCTTGGGACCTCATACTGCCTTTTAGCTCTGTCTGTATGTATATTTTTGAGGCCACGAGGAAGAAGATGTCTAGGTACACTTCTATTTGAAAACCTTGGCCAACGAACGATGTGCATTGATCTATACGTTGGCTGTCGTATACTGGATGGCACGCTGACGTTGCACCATTTCTCTTTGTTGAAATACAGTTCTGTTCAGGTGTCTTTTCTACATTTTCATGCTGCATCAATGACATTCAAAATCTCAAGGCGATCGATCCGACCAGGCTTGAATTATGGCCATAAGGGGTGAGAAGGCAAGCCGACGTGCATGTGGAGTGAAGTGAAGTGGTAGACCCCTCGTATTACTCGTACCCTATACCACCCCTCCCTTCAAGTCAAGTCAGGTCGGTCGGAGAGTCGGAGATCGGCCCCAGTTTGCGCCGATGCCAGCCGCCACTGCTAAAAATTTCCAGCGCTCATCCTGCTCTCCTCCTCATTGTCAATCTCGATAACCCTCTTCTTTCATCGCCCTTGCGCGCATTCTTACCCACCTACCTACGCATTTCGGTCTCGACCAGGCCAGCCGCACGATCAGATCAAACAGCGAATTTGCAGCCCCCCATGGTCTCCCCCCCCAACAAGCGCAAGGTTCCTCCAACCACGGGACCTGACCCGAAGCGAGTCAAGAAGTTGCCCAAGGCAGGACCACGAGCGAAAGCGAGCAATACGAAACCCAAGACCCACAAGACCAAGGCCAAGGCCGCGCTCGCTGGAAGATCGGTCTTTGATGCCTCGACCCTGGGGTGGGAATCTGTAGGTGAGGACTTTGGCGGGCTACAAGTCCTGTCAGGCGTCGACGTTGTCAAAGATGGCGAACGTGTCCGATTTATCGTGAAGGACGATACGACAGGAGCAAAGGACGATGCGACAGAAGCAAAGGACGATACGACAGGAGCAAAGGACGATGCGACAGAAGCAAAGGACGATGCGACAGAGGCGAAGAATCTGGGTGCTGAAAATGAAGATGAAGGCGAGTCTTTTGAGGGGTTTAGCGACGACCATGTGGAAGGTCAAGATATGGATCCCGGCAAAGCTGGCGGTACTCAAGCTGAAGTGGGGGGCGAGAGACTTATGGGAGAGACTGCGTCTGTTGCCGCAGCGAGCAAGGAGACGAAGGCGAGGCAGGAAAACGTCGACAGGAACAACGACAACGGAATGGATGAGAAGAAGAGAAAATCCAAGAAGACGGAGCAGGTTCAGGGTGCTGCGACGGACAAGGGCGGCAAGAAATGTAAGCAGAAGAAGATTGCGGACAAGAAGCTACCGAAATCTTCCTCACATGGGAGGGAAAACGAGTTCATGGCCCTGGCAGAAATGGAGGGCGGCAAGGCCGAAGACGACGACGACCTCGACATGACTGAGTGGGTGGCGTTGAACTTGTCGCCGGACTTGGTATCTGCTGTCGCGAAGCTGGGTTTCGTGAAACCCACGGCCATTCAGAAAAAGACGATTCCTGAGATTGTGGCCGGGGGGGATGTAATTGGAAAGGCGCAGACGGGATCGGGAAAAACGCTCGCATTTGGTATTCCCATTGTAGAAAGATGGCTTGAGATGTACGAGGGTCAGTTGGAAGAAGCCGGGGACGAGGATGACGAGGACGACGAGGACGAATCGAGGACGACGACGAAGAAGAGTGACAAGAAGAAATCAAAGGCTCCGTTAGCCGTCATCTTAAGTCCGACAAGGGAGCTGGCCAAACAGATTGGCGAGCACATCAAAGCTGTTTGCGATGGTCTGCCCACGTCGCCATATGTCTGTGTTGTCACTGGTGGACTGAGCATTCAGAAACAGCAGCGGCAGTTGGAAAAGGCCGATATTGTGATTGGCACGCCCGGCCGACTATGGGAAGTGCTCGATGGTGACGCCCGTCTTCAAAAACAATTCACCAAGATCCAGTTCCTCGTCATTGATGAAGCAGACAGGTTGTTCAAAGTCGGCCAGTTCAAGGAGGCCGAGGACATCATCGGTGCCTTGGACAGACAAACACCCGAGGATGGGTACGGCGACGACTCCGATTCTGATGCTGGCGATGAAACAAGAGAGCGTCAGACTCTTGTCTTTTCAGCAACCCTTGACAAAGATCTTCAGACCAAGCTGGCTGGCAAGTTTTCCAAACCGGGGAGCGAAGACGAGAAGATGGCATATCTTATGAAATGCCTCAAATTCAGAGGAGAGCCCAAATTCATTGACGTCAATCCCGTCAGCCGAATGGCTGATAATCTGCGTGAGGGTCTAATTGAATGCGGAGCTATGGAAAAGGTGAGGCGCCTCTGCACATTTTTGATACATTCTTCACCTCTATTCTCACTTCTCTTCAGCACCAAACGTGCCTCGCCCTTCTTTTCTCAAATACTGATTTGCCCGCCTACAGGATCTCTACCTCTACGCCGTCCTCCTTCTCAATCCTGGCCGCCGCACCCTCGTCTTCACCAACTCGATTTCTGCTGTCCGCCGCATCACGCCTCTGCTGCAGAATTTGAACCAAAACGCCCTACCTCTCCACTCCCAAATGATCCAGAAAGCTCGGTTGCGCTCCTTGGAGAAGTTCACGGCCTCTCGCAACACGGTCCTCGTGGCAACCGACGTGGCTGCCCGTGGTCTGGACATCAAAGACGTCGATCAAGTGATTCATTATCACGTCCCCCGCGCAGCAGACGCGTACATCCACCGCTCTGGTCGAACAGCCCGTGCGGACAGAAGCGGCGTCAGCATCATCCTCTGCTCCCCGGACGAGGTCCTCCCGATGAGGAGACTCGCCGGCAAGGTTCATGCCCAACGTGCAGCAGCCGGCAAGAAACAGCGCATGATTGAGAGTCTGCCCGTTGATAGAAAAATCGCTTCTCGCCTGAGACCGCGTCTCGATCTGGCCAAGAAGATTACGGATGCGGCGTTGGCGAAAGAGAAGGCCCATAGCAACGACGCGTGGCTTCGCAATGCGGCAGACGAATTGGGCGTGGAGTACGATTCCGAGGAATTCGAGGCCACGGAGGCAAGCGGCTGGGGTGGAGGGAGCAGGGGCGGTGGGAGACGTCGCAAGGAGAAGGAGGCTCGGGCGTTGACGAAAGCCGAGATGGGCGCTTTGAAGGCCCAGCTGAGGCATGAGCTGAGCCAGAGAGTGAATCTGGGCGTGAGCGAGAGGTACATTACTGGAGGGAGGGTAGATGTCGCCCAGCTGCTCAAGGAGAGGGACAATTCTGTTGGCGGCATCTTCTTGGGCGGTGATAACCTGGGCCTGGGATTGCTGTGATGTCGTCATGCGAGTACGATTGTTGACAGAGCTTATTCATCAGAGATTCCTGTATCGCTAGGATATAAATACATACATTGCATACGATGCAGGCTATGGATTTGCACCAAATCTGTTGTATCGGAGTTTTGTCGAGATATGCACCAGCCAGTGTTGTTGTATTCGGCTCAACACGCGTATCCTCGGACGGCAGCCACGCTTTACATTTCGAACTTGGCAAGGCCTGCATAAATATACATCTTTCCATTTGAATGCACCACGCTGATAAAAAGGACGCAAATATCTCTCCTTCGAATCTCAATGCACGCCCTCGGATGTGGAACAGGCGTCGGCCCAATATACTTCGCCTCTGGGCGTTCGTCTAATAATTTAATTGAGATTTGGGCTACTAGATGAGCACACTATGTGCACTGTGTGCACTGTGCTGCTCTACCTTCTTGGCCCACTTCGCACCACACACCACCACCGTGAATCGCGAAATCTACTTCCAACTGGCTCTTTACGTAGCAGATTGCGCCCTCCCACCCATGCAGTGAGTGTTTCGCCTTCGGTTTCGGTTTCTTGTCTTGGTTGACCCAATGCAAGATCTTGCTGGTGGCGCCTCACTAGCTTAATGCGTTCCCAAGGATCCCAGTCTTTCCCTCTCCTGGCAGGAACCACGTTGATTTTCCAATATGTCAACATTCAACGGTCTTGTATCTGAATTTCCAGAAATCAGAAGTAATTGGACCGATAGCCACAAATCAGCTAAAATCTAAAATCTTGCACATCCAGCTAATTCTTCTCGAGTTGACTTTTTCAGAGGGCACCCATGTCGCACGCCGCCGTTGGCGTGCTTCTTGAGCCATGTCCACAGCGATCATCTCGCTGGGCTTGAAACTTTACGTTCTCCCTTGTTCGTCATTCCTGAATCTGGCTGTTTCTTGTACGGTAACTAACACGCTCAGCGTATACTGCTCTGCGGCAACGAGAGAGATCCTGCTGCGTCTTGAAAAGTACACATGTAGGATAAACTACGTTCGAGGTGTTCTAGAGGCCAGACAACAAACTTATAAGCACCTTCGGAAAGTGTTGGTACGACAATTCAATCAAAAAGAACCCCTTAGTCTACCTAATTCGATAACTAAGAATTTAAATAGAAAGCTCTCCCTCTGGAAACCCCAACAACAATGGAGTTAAGACCTGGGTACAAGATACAGGTCACACTCTTTGATGCAAACCATTGTCCCGGTTCTACAATGTTCTGTATGTCAGGCTCAGTCCTTACACTCTAAATTCTCCATCTCATAGCCATGACAGTCATCGAAGGGCAAGGAAAGGCCATTCTCTACACCGGCGATGTTCGTGCTGAGCCATGGTTTGTCAATTCCATTGCACGCAACCCGGTTCTTATTGAGTACACTCATGGTCTCAAAACACTGGACAACTTATATCTCGATACGTCATTCATCGAGGATGTTCCCTTTCAAACCAAGTCAGACGGTATTGCAGACCTTCTCAGGAAAGTGAAAATGTATCCACCTGACACGATATTCCATCTTCAGGCATGGACATTTGGTTACGAGGAGGTGTGGATCGCCTTGTCCAAGGCCTTGAATTCTCGTGTAATATTCTTGTCCTCACATCTTCACCCCCTTCCAAGCTACATCATGCTGATCTCATCCAGATCCACGTTGACGAATACAAGTTGAAGATTTTCCAGTCTCTGAAGAGCCGGTCTTCCGATGATCCCTTCTCTGCCGATTTTCATCTCACAACTGGCGCTGCAGCGTTGAACGGGCATCTGTGTGGCAACACCCAGCATCCAGGTTGTCTCACATCAGACCAAAATGTGCGCATACATAGTTGCGAGAAGGCAAACATGTGCTCGATTGCTAAGAAAGCCGAGATCATTTCCATAAGACCTGTCGTTTGTCGCCTTCCTGGTGGAGAGACAATCATGGAAGCTGGTGTGGGTGGCGGTGGAAAGGATCTCTCTCGGGAAGCTGAATTAGAATGGATTGCAAACAATGACATCGGAGAACTCTTACAATTGTAGGATCAGGACACTCCACCTTTTGATCATTTCCTCGGCTAACGCATATCAGTCTACCAAACTACGATAGTATGGATAACGGAATGAGGGAGGAAATCACAGCTGCATTAAAGGCCGAGGCGACTAGTGGCCGCCAGCTCTCCCTAAACATGACTATTGACGAGTTCGATGATGACCTATCAACAGGTTTAAAGGATGCACTAGGTTTTCTCTCCGATAAGATTCGTCAGGAGTCCTCAAAGGCTTTAAGCGAGCAACAGAACAGCAGGAGGCTCGATGGACTGCCCAAAGCAATTTTTTTCCCATTCGCAAGGCATTCTCCTTACCAAGAGCTCTGCCATTTAGCGGACATCTTTAAGCCGAAAGATATCTGGCCATGCACAGTAGGCCGACGATGGAAGGAAAGAGGTATGGCAACAAGGCTTGCGAACATCACTTGAGTCAATTGTGTTACTGATTTCATCTCGTCTGATTTTTTTTCAGGAGCAAGTATACAGTCGTTATTCGGCAAATTCTGTTCCGAGAAGATTTTCAACCATGATCAAGAAATGGCTTCACGTCCTGAAGAGTATGACACTATGCCAACTCAGGAACAAAGAACGCCGGACCTCCTCAATTCCCAACGGAGCCACAATGGTCTCGGTGATTGCCGCCCGCCCTCGGTCGTTGACGTCGCCGCACCTACCAATGGACTTGGTGCAAACCAACAACGAGATGACTCTTCAATGATCGATTCATCAAAGCATGCTGGCATCGGCACAACGACGCCCCAGGAACTAACGCCATATTCTGCTGCAGCCGCGGATGCGCCCAAAAAATCATTTCGCCACGGCCATTCCGTCCTTCAAGAGATTACGTCAACAACCAAAGATGTTGCTGCATTCTCATCGAGGAAACGGCTCTTTTCAGATTCAGACGACGAGGTCGGCGGTGTTCAAGAAAATGGCCAGCGGGATTCCCAGAGAACGAATACATCAGCAGACTCTGCCTCAATCCTGGACACCACATCGCGTTACGATGCGTACCAAGCCATGCTAAGTAACAGCACTGGGGATGCATCATGGACGTGTATAAGTCTTCTTTCGACCGATGGAAATCACGGACTTGCAGAGACCGAGCTTTGAGATAAAACTTTACATCAGATGGATGAGGTGAATGGGCCGATACACAATTGTGCGTCAGCTCCCACACCCTCCCGCTCATATTCCCCCGCCCCAACTCTCATATGGTATCCCGCCGCCCCCTCCTCAGCGACGGGAGAGTGCCAACAATGACAATCCGAATTCACTGGTTCAATGAGTGAGCTACGACGTACGGTCACTCAGCCGAGGAGGTGGTGTTTATAGCTCATCTACCAGCCCAAATATCTATTTTCATCCACCCCATCCTATCCTTGCATCCTTCAGTCGAAATGGATTCTCCACAGCTCCCTATCACTTCCAGAACTATAACCACTTCGGGTATGCATCATGAGAATGTTGTCGCTGACAACCAAGTCCCCCTTCTCCCAAGTGTGGTAGTAGGCGACACGCCTGTCATGTAGAGTCGCGTCGATAGCCTCGCAAATCGCCCTGCCCTTCGTCTCGTCGGTGTCGTCAATAGTGACGAGAGTGGCTTCAAACTTGGTCTTGGACTGAGGCCATGGCTCATGGTAGTTTGATTACTAAACTTACCAACTTACGATTAAAATAATTTGCGTATTACTAACTAAAATAATAAATAAATCAAACTATCGAAGGCAGAACTTACCAGTAGTCGGATGACGGGCAATCAGAGGCAGTCCGTTGAGCAAAGGAGAG
>LELE01001096.1:0-13629 GCA_001043855.1 Epichloe uncinata
CGGGGTATACACAACAGGGAACACGGACAGCGCGCCGATAATGACGGACCAGAACAGGAAGCGGTTCGCATACAAGTCCTTGAAAACGGGGACCTTGCTGTCGTCATCAGGGTTGAGGTGGAACATGGATCGTCGCAAGCTCTTGAATTCCCAGGCCGCGACGAGAATCAGCCAGGTCAGTTCGGCAAAGGTGGCAGCGCGAGCGCGGAATACAGCATTGCATGCGTCGGTGTATTCCGTGTTGCAGTTGATGCCGAGGTCTCCGTCGTTGGCGCCATAGATGATGATGCAGAAAGTGCACATGGTGCATGCTCCCATGATGATGCCGTAAACAATCATGTCGACGATGATCTGGTTGGTGAATACACCACGTCGCTTGTCTTGCGGTGGCTTGCGCATGACATCCTGTGCGGCGGCTTCCCTACCCAGTCCAAAGGCAGGGAACGACGAGGTAACCATATTGATCCAGATGATCTGGAGAGGCGAGACGGGGAAGACGGAGAAGCCGGAGCTGTCGATGAAGCCAAGACCGGCAATCAAGAGGATGACCTCACCCACGTTGGAGGTGAGCAGATGCAGCACAAACTTCTGGATGTTGTCAAACATGCGGCGCCCCTCGCGGATGGCGGACACGATCGAGTTGAACTTGTCATCGGTGAGCACGATTTTGGAGGCAGACTTGGCGACATCAGACCCAGAGCCCATCGCAATTCCGACATCAGCACGAGACAGGGATGGCGCGTCATTCACACCATCACCGGTCATGGCCATGAAAGCTCCACGTCGTCGGAGAGCTTCGATCATCCGGGTCTTGGTATCAGGAGCGCAGCGAGCAATAACGAGTGGCAGCTCCTCAAGGGCGTCAATCTCCGCATCCGTCATCTTATCGAATTCCGTGGCTTTCTGGACAATGGATTGGGCAACCTTGCCGGGGAGAACGCCCAGATTCTTGGGGATGATACCAATTTCCTTGGCAATGGCCTTGGCAGTCTCGGGGTGATCTCCGGTGAGCATGTGAACCTTGATACCAGCTTGAGAACACTCTCCAATGGACGGCTTAGTCTCGCGACGGGGTGGATCGTAGATTCCGGCAAGTCCAAGAAGAACGAGGTCTCGTTCGACGTCGTTGCGGAGTGCCTCATCTTCTTCGGCAGAAGTAGACTTCTTGGAGACAAATCTGCCATCCCAAGGACGATACGCAACGGCGAGGACACGCTGACCCTGAGAGGCGAGAGAGTTCATCTGGTCCAGAACGCTTTCCTTCAAGTCTTCCGAGATTGGCTGTCGGCCAGCCCCAGTTCCAACGTGAGAGCACAAGTCGAGAACACGCTCGACGGCGCCTTTTGTGAACACCATGCTGTTCTCCGTCTCGATGATGGAACCGCTTTCACCTCGGGGCGCGTCATATATGACGGACATGCGCTTGATGGAGCTGTCAAAGGGAAATTCGGAAAGCTGCTTCCAGCCTTTGCCTTCGAGAGTCTTCTTGCCCTGATTGAATCGATGAGCAAACACCTGGAGAGCAATCTCGGTGGGCTCTCCAGTGGTCTGCCACTTCTCCTCCTCATCGTCGTAACGGACAGTGGCAAGGTTGCAAAGGGCCGTCGACAGGAGAAAAGCCTGAAGTTCGTCCGTCATTTCGGTTTCAGGCTCCGCCTCAGCATGTTTCTCGGGGACCTTGGGGTTTAATTTCTCCTCGGGGACGTCAAACTTCAGAACGGCAGCGCTGCGTTCTCTGTCGTAGTCGCGCTTGTGCTCTTCCTTTTCGGCGACGGGCTCGTCCTTGTTTTGAGAGTAGGTGACTCGACCCTTGGTTGGGTCGTTCGGCTTCTGTGAATCGCGCACAGTATAGATGTGTGACGAGGGAATCCAAGCCTTGCGGACAATCATAGCTCCCTCTGTCAAGGTGCCAGTCTTATCCGAGCAGATATTGGTCACACCACCCAAAGCCTCAAGAGCCGACAGGTCACGAACCACGACGTTGGCCTTTCGCATGACGGTCACAGCAACGACCATGGTGATTGTCAAAACACTAGTGTCCGAGCAATTAGCAATCGCCAAGAAGAATTGGAGATCCTGGGGACGGACGGACGGACGGAATGTGAAGTATACTTACGCAACCAGAGATTCGGGAATGATGGCAATACCAAGGGATGTGGCGTAAATGATGACTTCGTTTCGTAGATCAAAGTGGTTGACGCCAAACACAACCATGGCGAGAATGATTGCACAGCCAAACAAGACATAGGCCAACGCGGACAGCTTTCGTTGCAGCGGAGTGCCTTCTGTTAGACCGAGGAACTTGCCAATGATGTCGTACGTTCGCTTCGCCAAACCCACGACGGGCTGTTTCTTTCCATATTTGCGCCAGTTCATGGAACGGCCGGCTTTGCGCTGCTTCTTTGAGGTGGACGCGGCAATTTTTCCAACTTCCGTGGCCATGCCAGTAGCAGTGACGATACCACGGCCTCTGCCTTTTCGAACAACGGTTGTGGCGTAGGCCATGTTGACTCGGTCGCCAATGCCAACTTCTTCTTCAGTAGTGGCAGGCTTCTCGGCCCCTGGGGCGACGATGTCATTTTCGGAGATTTTCTCGACGGGGATAGATTCGCCGGTGAGTTGACCTTCTTCACATGCGAGATTCATGGCCTCGAACATTCGAAGGTCTGCTGGTACAGTGTCACCCATCTTGAGTAGCACAATGTCTCCGGGCACAACATCCGGGCTATCACAGGGTCAGTCGCGGTCCTTTTTTTTTCTTTTTTTTTTTCTTTTTCTTTCTTTCTCCATGCATGTTCCCCGATAAAAAGGCCCAAAACTCACTTTGAAATAACTTGTGTTTTACCATCTCGGAGGACCATGGCACTGGCGAGGACAGAGCACGTAGAGCGTCCATGCGCTTCTCAGCGCGATACTCCTGCCAGAAACCAATGGTCACGTTAAGCACGATGACGAAGACGAGCACGCCGCCTTCAATGTAATCTTTGATGCCAAAGCTCAAGGCCATGGCGAACGCCAGCACGATGATCATGGCATTGAGAATCTGTTTGGTCAAGATCTTGTACCATGGGATTCCCTCGCCCACGTCCAGCTCATTTTTGGGATATTTCTGCTGCAGCTCATTGACTTGGGCTGACGTCAGACCTCTATCAATGTCGGTATTGAGAGCCTTTGCCGTCTCCTCCACGGAAAGGAGGAACGGGTGCTGTGGGAATTCGGCCATTGTCGGAAGATGGCCAGTGAGGAGTAGACGTCGTCAAACAAAGGGAGTTTGGCCACAAGTGGGGGGTGCATGTCGATATAAGTAGTTGCGGATCTCCATTGGAATCCTCCGCGGTTACGTCTTCGACATCTCATATCATGGATGAAGACTGGAGAGGCGTTGCCAAGAGGAAGGGCTTGGTCAAGACGTGGGGCTGGCGAGGTTTCTCATACACGAAAGTGCTTGGCATAACCTCCATCTTCGAATGACTGGCACAGCAGAACTTCCTGGAGTGGCACGGTGCAGGTTGTGGCGTGGCGTGCAAGTCCCAAGCGGACGTCTCCGAATGTAGATGCGCGGCGATGTTGGTCAATGGTGGAGTCGCATAATCATCATCGTACAAGAAAGCTTTCTACTGTTTGCAATGCCAAGACCTTGGGTGGGCTGAACGCAGTGCAAGATACCCATGAGGCGCGCAAGGGGGGCATCGGCGAGGAGGGAAAACAGTCGTGATGCCTGTCGATGCCATGCGGGGTCAGTCTGGTATGACGGTATTGGTGCATGGACGGATTCTGCAAGCTGCTCGCCTATCTGTCCTACCTATTGTGTCTGATGAAGCAATGAATGAATGGAGAGATGGAGAGATGGAGAGAGCCAAGAACAACTCCGCAGAATAAGTTGGGACTAGCAGGGAAGGTGGCGCCGGCTAGCCTCTCTGGGTCTGCACGCGGAACCACTAGCTGCCCACGAGCACTATTGGCGCCAAGACAGCCGCCAAGACAGCCGCCAGAGCAGGCAGGCAAGAGCGATAGACGGGAAGATATTTCCCCCCCTCGCTATGTACGAAGTACAACTACCCAACACTTGCTGTCCCGGACTCGACGCAGCAGTTCGTTATCAACAGACAAGCACCGTATGTATGCCATTGCGCCCAGACAAGATCCACCCAGGCCGGCCATATTGCCTCTGTCGTCGCTTATCAATTTTGCTTGCCAAGAAGATGTCTGCGCTAGCTTATTACATAGCTTCCAAGGCGCGTCACTGGAAGGATGAGCCTAGTACATGTACATAGGGGCCGTGAGTTTTAAGGTTAATTTAATTCAATTCATGCTGGGCCAGCCCCGGGCTCCTTCCTCTGCGCCTGCAACCCCAGTGGACAAGTTCCAGAGGCTTCGGTGGGCATCGGGGAATTCTAGCCCCTGTATTGGTGACCCCTCTGCCGCATGCTTCCCCCCCCCATCCCATCACCCATCACCCTAGTTACTCGGCAGAGCCGCCAACGTCATTGTCAACTCGTTTCGTCGTGTGAGACCAAATCCTACGAACCCATGGGGTTCCAGTTCAAGTCATCAGTTTCACATGACATGTTCTTCCATGTTGCCGTCGCACACAATCACGAGGTACGGTGATGCCCCACTCCCGGACGGACGGCTCACCCTGCTGCGCCTCCCCGCCTCCCCCGGTGGCTTCCCGGCGAGACCAATCTTACCACCGTAACTAACTAACTTATTAACACGCGAAGGGGGCGCAGGCGATAAGATGCCTCCTGTGCACGGCATGGCACTCCGTAGTTGAGCCAAGATGTCGCCACGTGCGCAGATTAGATGCTGTAAAGGGGTTGGACGGCCGGGGCTTTGGAGTCTGTGGTCAAATCCTCTATCCAAATTGCACGCACAGCCCTATGTAGACGGATGGCATCATGTTCGCCGAAAGCCCCGAAATCGCCAATTTCCGACATGTATGACCCCAGGTCGTGCCTTCTCCTTCTCCTCGCAGTCCCCAACAAGTTCGTCAGACCGGTCCCCGTCTCTCACAGCACGCTGACCAAGATGCACGCGATTGTGCCAAGCACAACCGTGCCCAAGCCAGGACTCAGGGACACAACGGCGTTCGAGCTTTCGGGGTCGACACCAGTGGCGCCGAAGCCAAGATACCACGCCCCGATATCCGTCAGGTTGCCGCCTTTGTTGAGGAAGGCGGCATTGGCGCCCACGTTGGAGTTTGAGGAGCGGAACGCGCCAAAGTACGTGTAGCGGCCGAGATAGTCGAGCTTGTCAAAATAATCTGCCGTTTGGTTGTAAAAGGCCTTTGTGGCTTGGAGATCCTTGTGCGCGTATGCGTACTCGGTCACCCAGATCTCGGCCTCGGGCCATCTGCGATGGGGACAAGTGCTCGTTAGTCAAGGCCCCAGGTTTCATGTTTGACACGATTTCTTCCTGTTTCTTCTTTTCTTCCATATTCCTCACCATCCCCCCTTGTTTATTGATGGCAGAATATCTTGATGAAAAGGAGAAACGAGCAAAAGTCGGAGAACGGCGGGTAGGAGGGGCAGATGGTACTCACGTTGCTCTTCGCTCGCCAATGTGGGAAGCCAACCCGGCAAAGTTGTCGTACCAGTGGACGGGCAGGAAATCCCATGTGCAGTTCTTCTTATCATTGGCCGTGCTCACCAGCGCGGAGCAGTTTCCCAAGAATTGCTTCAGCCAGGGCAGGCTGCCTCTTCCACCAGTGCAAGCCGGCAGGCCAAGCTTGACGCCCATCTTGGCCAGGGGCTCAAGGTTGGCGACCCAGGCGAGGGCCGCGTCTGCGGGCCGGACGTTGCTGCCGCCGACGTCCGATGTGGCGTCGGGCTCGTTGAATGCCATGGCGTGCTTGATCCTGGTGCCGCCGTCGATGAGCTTCCTCACGTCGCTCAGAAAGGCCGTGTCGTTGGGGTTCGGCCCAACTCCCCACATCATGGGGACGAATTCGAACTGATCCTGCGAGATGGACGAGTAGGCCGGTGACGGCAGGCTCTGGTAGTTGTAGTACCACGTTAGGTCGCTGCCGGGCTGCACCCAGATCTTGTTATCTTCGGGGTGGTTGGGGTTCGGTGTGTGACAGAGGCCACGCTTGCCCGTGGCGGCAGAGCAGAGCCCTGCCAGAGGGATTACCTGCGCGATCCACGATGAGGTCTTCATGGTGGCAAATGTGTGTGGCGGGCGAAGAATTAGATGTTGAAGAGTAAAAATGTAGCGCTGTCAGTGAGGGCGGTGGTAATTATTATGTGGGATCCAAGGAGCGAGTAGGCGCCAGGAGGGAGATCATCTGCGATTGGATTTGTAACACGTCGCACAGGAAGCTGCCGGATCGGAAGAGAAATCGCAAGAATTGGTTCTCGTTCTGCCCGACGGGGGTTTGAAGCGGACGAGACACCGGGGACGCCTCGTCGAGCAAGCCGGCCTGGGAGGAGCGGCGAAAACAAATAACGACCCCTCAAGAAATGACACGGCGGGACCGACTGGCGAGCGAGTGACAGTCACGATGATTGAGAGAGAAGAAATTGCGACCGAAAAAAGAGTTTGGTCCGGAGTCTACATGGTTGGAGCGCATTTGCTCGGGTCCCGCGCCACCGCAGGTTGCACCGGCTGCGAGTCTGTGACACGGACGGCGGCTCGTGGCTCGTCGGGGAGAAGTCAGGAGTCAGAAGCTACGTACTGTTGTACTCCGCATGTCACGCACGAGTTGAGATCTGCACAGGCCCACGACGCCCACCGGCGGCGGCTTGGCACGTCGATTGCTATCGGGCGGTACATTGCGCGGTACATCTTCCATGGCTGTGGGATCCGCTATGCACATGGGTATATCGCTGATACGACAAGTCCTCTCCGTTAGCGGGCTGGCGTCTGGTGAATCTGGAGAACGGGGGATCCGCGGCCTGTGGTTGGCTGGCTGGAGCGGAAAGGACAGGGGGAGGGCAGCGCAGCGCCATGTCGTAACACTCGACATCAACCTCAGGGCCGAGATTGGAGACGGGATGGCATTTAATCCGTACTCGACAGCCATGCCATTGTAGTTGCGGGCGTATGTACTCCGTAGTGGCGGTGTCATTTCATTGTACGCAAGTGCCGGCACACAATTGGCATCCAGAACTTCTAAATCGCACTGCCCAAGTGCCAGTGCCAGCCATCTGCTTCCACCGGAGAGGGGGGCTTGCGACCAGAGACGGATGTCCTCGCCCCGTCGCCCCGTCGCCCCGTCGCCCATGTTGCCTCGGCTCAGCAGACCCCCTCCCCCCTCCCTCCTCCCTCGGGTCTCTAATCTGATTTCCCATAAACGGCCCATCGCCACTCTTCATCCATCAAAGTAATCCCATCCCACGGTGTCATCATGGATCCCAGACTGACCCAGTGATCCAAGATTATATCTACAACCTTCTCCCACTCGTACCAACCGCACAATCCCCACCACAATGGCCGTCGAACGCATCGGCTCCATCATCAAGCATTTGGCCCCCGGGTCATCGCTGAATCAGATGTAAGCAAGCTCTCACTTCACTCGCTCGGCGCCGTCTGCACTCGAGCCGACTCACAAGCCACAAGGTGCGCTGACACGGCAATTCCGCCTCAGGCAGTCCAAGAACCCCGATGACATCGTCATCACCCTGGCGGTTCGAACGCCGCTCACAAGGGCCCGCAAGGGTGGCTTCAAGGACACCAGCCTCGAGTACATGATGTACGCGCTCTTGAAGCAGGTTCGGGAGCGCACCAGCCTGGACCCTGCTCTCGTCGAGGACATTTGCTTCGGAAATGTATGCGCAAAAACACCACAATCATTCATCGTCCCAGACTTGAGCCAGTACTGACCGAGACACCTTCCTCTCTCCTCGCGTCGCAGGTCTCCGATGGCAAAGCCGCATACAAGCTCCGCGCCGCCTCGCTCGCCGCCGGCTTCCCCAACACCGCCGCCGCCAGCACCGTGAACCGCTTCTGCTCATCTGGGCTGAAGGCCATTGCCGACATCGCGCATTCCATTTCCCAAAACTCGATTGAGATTGGCATCGCAGGTGGCGCCGAGAGCATGTCCATCGGTGGCGATCGTCTCGAGGCCCCCTTTGACGCCGACGTTCTCTCGGCCAGCCAAGAGGCCGAGGACTGCATGCAGCCCATGGGCTGGACCAGCGAAAACGTCGGCCGCGACTTCAACCTCTCCCGAAAGGAGCTCGACGAGTACTCCGCCGAAAGCTTCCAGCGTGCCGAGGCCGCCCAGAAGGCGGGCTGGTTCGACGACGAGATCGTGCCCATCACCACAAAGGTCAAGGGTCCTGATGGCGAGGCCAAGGAGGTCACCTTGACCCAGGACGAGGGCATCCGACCGGGCACCACTGCCGAGGGTCTCGGCAAGATTCGAGCTGCTTTTCCCCAATGGGGCAACTTGACCACTGGTGGCAACGCCAGTCAGGTCACCGACGGAGGTATGAGTAGTTTTAATTTTATACCCAAAAGCCGTCCTCTCTCTCCCCAATGGGGTAATGAAAACTGAACCTTCTCTCTCTCGCCTTAGCCTCCGCCGTCATCCTGATGAAGCGTTCCACTGCCGTCAAGCTGGGACAGCCTATTCTCGGCAAATACGTCGGCTCTACCGTCGCCGGCCTCGCCCCGCGCATCATGGGAATCGGTCCCAGCGTCGCCATCCCCAAGCTTCTCTCCATCCACAACATCTCCCTCGCCGACGTCGACGTCGTCGAGATCAACGAGGCCTTTGCCACCATGGCCGTCTACTGCCGCAACAAGCTAGAGCTCGACTGGCAGAAGATGAACCCCCGCGGTGGCGCCATTGCCCTCGGCCACCCCCTGGGCACGACCGGTGCCAGACAAGTCGTGACAGGCCTGAGCGAGCTGCGCCGCACCAAGAAGAAGATTCTGCTCACGTCCATGTGTATCGGTACGGGCATGGGCATGGCTGCTCTGTGGGTGAATGAGGCGTGAACCCTTGTAAAGTAAAGCAAAGTAGAAGAAAAAAGTGTCAGTTATTTGTCCAATGAGAATCTGAAGCGTCATCAGTAGTAGTAGCAGTAGTATTCCAAAAATGTGCCCCTCCTCTCGATGCC
Source organism: Epichloe uncinata (assembly GCA_001043855.1). Classification (NCBI taxonomy): domain Eukaryota; kingdom Fungi; phylum Ascomycota; class Sordariomycetes; order Hypocreales; family Clavicipitaceae; genus Epichloe; species Epichloe uncinata. The sequence continues at coordinate 9,072 of LELE01001096.1, forward strand.
ATAAAGTCTTTGCGTCCATCTCGGTTCCGCACCCACAAGTTGTCGGATGGAGAAATTGAGGGTCTGTCAGACAAGCTGTCCTGTCCTGAAGAATCTACGCACCAGGTTGCCCCGTGTCTCACCACCCGAGTCGAATCCCCGAGACACCTACTACTGCGGGGTCCCGAAACTCGCCGCGCATGCATGCAGCCGGGAGGGAAGAGCAAACGCCTGGCAAGATACGTCTTCTGTATTCCGGTCGCAAAGTCAATGGCTTAGAAGGCACGATCGATCAAAACATGTTCAACTGAGTTACTAAGCGAGCACGCCGATAAGGATGCCAATGTTGATCTTGGGGGGGGAAGACTCAGTATTTTACGTAGGATGTGATGTCATATCGCATTTGGTTCAATAGTTAAAATTTGAACTGGCCCGAGAGCGCAAGGATGTGGTGCAAAAAAATAAAACATACAACAGCCGGTGTTCGCTGGTCGTCACCGACCCAACTACTAATCTGCCCCTTACTAGCTTGACTATGGGAGAGCGGACGGGCTCCCGTATATTCTAGTAGGTATAGTCGTATGTGACTACCTAAGCTAGTAAACTAGTATATATTCCCCACGGAATATCTAGTATAAAAAAGACAGAAAACATATAACAGCCGGTGTTCGCTAGTCGTCACCGACCTAACTACTAATCTGCCCCTTACTAGCTTGACTATGGGAGAGCGAACGGGGAACGGTGTCATCTGAGCGAACATGCCCGGCATGCACCCGACCTTCCCCCGCGGTCCGCCCGGCCCGTCCGTTCGACCCACTTTTCTAGCATTTAAGCCCCATTTTTCGGCCCCTGCTCCCCGTTCGCCGTCCGAGTCCGTTTAGGGCCTCCGTTTCCCCCCTCCCTCTTTTGCCGGCTACCGTTTCGACCGACCCTCCGATATCGACACGCCGACCTGGCCTACTTGTTCTCGGACGACACCCCCTACCGTGTCCCTTGAGCTGCGCTCGTAGCCGCCCGGTGAATCCTGAGGGCTTCGATGTGACCCTTTGCCTCCCGTCCCGGCGTCCTTTGCCCTCCTGCAAACAAAACGGCCGTCGACGAAATGCCTTGCTTTGTCGATGCTGCCTCCCCTGACAGACGGGTGTTGCCGGCCACCTTCCCGCGCGTCTGTAGCACTTTCTCCCTTTTTCATCCTCTCTTCGCCCCAGCATCCTTAGCTGGCCTATCCTTCTTCACATTTCGCTCGAAGAGGTCAAGCAGTCTGCTACGGAAACCTTGCAGGCAAAGAGCTTGAACTTGGTTTCAATCGCACCTTGCCTGTAATTCCACTCTTGTGCCATTGCTCCGGGTGCCTTCGTCTGGCATTCTCTAGTCCCTCCTTTCGTGTACCCCAGCATCTCTGCCCCTGAATCTCTGCTCCTGCCTTCACACGCATACATGTGGCCCTGTTGAGCCCTGGCTGAAGCACTCCCGCCCCGACTTGGATTCCTGCCATACCCGTCCCTCGGCACTTAGCCTTTGCTCATCGTTCTTTTCCCTCTCTCGATTTCCCAGCATGACTCTTGGCGAGCTCCTTGGAGATCGATGTGACAAGTCGAAACCGGCGCCAGAGCCTTCGGTCTTCCGCCGACCTCGCCTACGTGCTTTCGACCCAAAGGCTGCTTTGGCCACCTTGCAGCAGTACCGGGAGAATCCAATTGAAGAAGCGTCTTACCTCGATCCCGAAACCCTGAAGCGACGCGAAAAGCTTTGGCGGAACTGGGAGGAGTGCGTTTTAGCCAGCTTTGCTGCCTTTCTTCTCCGTTCCGCATATATTAACTTGCCTTATTCAGTTTCGCCTCTTCCGTTGACATCCACCCCGAGAAAGTATGGATCGATCTATGTCTTGGCTCGAAGGATGCCCAGTCGTACTTTCAGGCGTTTCTCAAGATGTATGTTGAGGATTCGGTTACCGAACGCCCATGCCTAGGCCCCGAAGAGTATAAGGCCGTACGCACCATTCAAAGCGCCACCTCGGCGGAGGATGTGTGGTGCATTCTCGTGAACGAAGCAGATAAGAGGGTAATGAGACCTAAGAGGTTTGCTGAGCCGGATCGAGCCGCATTTTGGTCGCTTAAGTTCTCGTCCCGGCACGTAGGCCAAGGATGTGGCCCGGCATACGAGATCGGCCGGGTAAGTCTCGCAACTCGCCCACCTTTTATAGACGCCTTCTGCTGATACAATGGGGTATGAGGATAGTGGATCCCTCTCTTGGCCGATGAGCTCGGTTTATCAAAGCAACAAGGCTTCGAGAAGTCCGAGGTAACGTCCGAAGACGTTATCTGTATTCTCGATACTCTCTGGGGACGAGCCGAGGACATCCCGTGTAAGCCAAGCACGAGGCTAGCTTTCCACTGTGCCACGGTACTCGGAGGGATTGGAGGTTGGAGGCCCGGCAGTCTCGTGCAGATCAAGTATCAGGACGTTTCCATGGCTTGGATCAGGGATCCAAAAGTGCCGAGCAAAACCTGGCCGCTGGTCTACACGACAATTCATCACGTCAAGCAGCGGCGGCACCGCATTGAGAGAGATCAACGCTCGAGGTACAGTACGACCCTGGAGATATCTATCCGCCCCTTTCCTTCACCTTATGTCGTCGGTTTGACTCCTTGAGACGAAAAGCTCATAATTGAACAGGCTGCGCTTCCCTATGTCGATTGTCCCCCATAAACTGGTCTGCCTACTCACCCTTTTCACAGTAAGAGCAATAGCAGACGACGCCTTTGAAGCCGGCTTTGACCGCTGCGACCAGGTTCTCTACCCACCACCCCTTGAGGATGGAGTCGACTTTGTGCCGTTGAAGTGGAAAACCAGCTTTTTAGACGAGCAAATCGTCCCCATCGCGTATTGCAGCTTTCGAGAGATATGGAACCGCGTGCATTTCGTCGCGGGCGCTCGCGACACTAAGCGTCCATATTCCCTCAGGGTTGGTGCCGGTGCCCGTTTAGATGGTAAGAAAACGCCTCTTAGGGCCCTTGTATCCTACGCACTGCTGACCATTTTCGCTTTCCCATTTCTAGGAAGCCTCACGCCTGCCCTCCGCAATTTCATTCTCTCGCACTCAACGGATGTCTTTGAGCGGAGCTATCAGCCAGTTCAAATTCGTGAACGACTCGCAGAGATAGCTTATGGGGAACGTGCGAAACAGGATGATGACTTATGGTCGACCATCTCTAACGCGTTCCTCCAACGCGTTCCTCCAACGCGATCCCTTTGCTCCTCTCTATTTGACGCAAGGCGAACTAGATGAGTTCGGCAGTCGCCGGGATGTGCAAAATCTGCGAGAGCGATTAATAGCTACACAAGCCGAGAAAGGAACGAATTGTCGAGAGGCCAAGGAGATTTACGCACGATTGACGTATATATATAAATGCCTGGAAGCCCTTAAGCTCGAGGAGAAGCGACGCGCCTATTTCGCCGAGGTAGACAGGCTACGAGCTTCGGGCCAACCCACCACCCATCTACACGATCCTTCCGCAACTAATCCACGCCGCCAAAAGTTGCACAAGACGAGCAGTGCTGTTGCCGCCAAAATCTCCCTGCTCTTTACAGACAAGAACTTACCTAAGGATCTCCCTAACAAGCTTGTAGCATATGTTAAAACTGGTCACACGAAGAAGACGACGAAGGTGGACAAGAAGAGGAAGATTTGGGAATGGAAGTTCCCGATAGCACGACGGAGCGCGAAAAGCCACGATGCCTATTCGGTTGCGGGGCGTACTACAACCGCCGAGCACTGACCAGGCATGTCCGAGCGAGGCATATGGATGTCTTTGAACAGCCGTTCTTATGTCCGGAGTGCGAAAGGCTGGGCTGGGGTGAGTGCATGATTGAAGCCAGTCCATCCGCTTGGAGCAGTCATGTCCAGCGAACTACAAGGAAAAAAAAACTACACTACAACTACAAATATTTCCTAAAAACTACACTAACTACACTACAAACAATACTCTGAGTATAGCTAGGAAAAACTATATCTCTTTATAAATAAATAGCTTACTACTTTTTTCTTTATAAATAATATTATACTACTATATTATATAAAATATTAAGTAGTAGTAAATAAATTTACTATTAACCTTAAATCTTAATATAAAATAAATAATCTTAGAGAACTTAAGTAGTTCCTAGGTATCTAAGTCTTATAAGATAGGGTAGTATATAAGCTATAGCTTTACTAAGACTTATATATTAAGAAAATCACAAATTAATATAAAATCACTAGATATAATTACTTTAAAGGAAATCTATTCCTTACTAATAACCTATAGCCCTAGAATAATTAAGCTAATTTAGACCTTATTTATTAGTATTAGCAAAAGGTTTGTAAGAACCTAGAAGGTGTGCTAAATTCCCTAATAGACTGTAAAGGGCTTAGGCTTTGCCTAAGCATTAGTATAGTGTATGTAGGTAGGGAGATAGTGGGGGATAGTAAGGGTATAAAAAGAGGGCTAATATAAGATGTATAGGGGATATAAGGGGGGAGGGAAGGTTAGCTACCTAGTTTTTCTTTCCTTCTTTTCTTAAGTTTCTTAATATTATA
>LELE01001097.1:0-13623 GCA_001043855.1 Epichloe uncinata
GCAGATGAGAAAATGGGGAAAGCATTGTACCGTGGGCACAGTGGTTCCTGAGGTTTGAAGTGAAGAAGTCGAGGGGCTGACCAAGGTTGAGCCTACAGTAGAGATGCTGCTTGTACTGTCACTGCTGCTGCTGCTGCTGCTGCTGCTGCTACTGCTGCTCGGCGGTATTGAAGAGCTGCTGGAAGTAGACGTAGGTGGTGATGCGTCCTGCCCGGTCTCAGTCACCAACGTCATCATCTTGGTTTGTGGATAACATCGCCAGCGAAAATGCGGATTGGCTTGCCAGCAAAGCCTGACACATGCCAAGAGCTTCGTTAAGACGTACAAATGACGACAAACAAACAATGACGAGAACGGAAGACACAGGCACCACCGAGAAATCGTGAGGTCAAGAAACAAATGGATGGTTCTAGATCCAGGACAAAAAGAAAATCCCGACCGGTGTGCAAGATTTGAAATAGACAATGTACGAGACAGGGGATAGCAATGAAGATGGGATTGAAAGACCAGAAGAAACAGGCAAACAAAGACACGCATCCAAGCCGGGTGGGCAAGGCGAGTCGGAGATGGGCAAAACTTACTACGGTGCTGGATGGTACGGTGCTAGATGGAGTACTTCCTCCTTTGGTGCCGGAAGGTATTCCATTGACGACAACATAACCAAATAGGTCAGGACCGCCACATTTCTCGAACGGGTAGCCTGGGCAGCCCGTGTTACACCTGCCTGAGCTGACTTGGGTAGACTTGTCAGGTGTGTAGTTTGAGCACCAACAGTTACCGCCTTGGGTGATGGCATATGCATAACCATTGGGGTTGCAAATATCGTGGCAGAGGCCGTTGCTCTGGAAGGTGCGAAATTCTTCAATGCAACAGTCAGAATTGGTCGTGGCGACGTGATGGCGGTCTGTGTAATCTTACCTTCTTTCATCGATGCGGTGTTTAGGCTGGCACAGATATCGACGTCAAACGCGTGGGCGGGGATGCTCCAAGCAACAGCCATGAACATGAAGGTCCCCATGCCCGGGGCGCCCGTCAAACCGAGAAGAGACATTGTAATCGAGTCTTGAAAACGCGAGCAAGCGTGGAATCTGGGTAGAAGATGTTAGTCATCGACGTCGAATGGTTCGCGCAAGGCTTGCTCACCACTTTTTAAAGATATAAGCAGTCTCATGAATAAAGGAAACAAGCGATGAATGAGAATTCACAGCATAGTACAACGGAATTCCGAGTCTGTTCAGCAATGCGTCGCCATAACACGGCTAAACGCAAACCAAAAACGAGATGACCTTGCAGTGTTTGGTCTTCACCCTGCTATCGATTCTTGGTAGGGATAAAACTGAAGCCAATGTAGTCCTGACTGTCCAAATTGGCAACGGAACGAGCTGCAACCCAAGCGGATTGACTGGACAGGAATGATGAGCGTTTCGATGGCCGGGCCAGAGATTATGATGCCGATTTCAGAAGAATATTGCGATGATAAGGCGTCGACGGGAAGACTGGTAGGAAAGCAAGAGCCGACGAAAGATGGTGTCTGGGGAAGGAGAGGGAAAGCGAGCCAAGCCTCCGGGGCAGGGGCAGTACGACCAACCGAGTGAATTAAGTCGAGAGACTATGTCGAGGTCGGAAATGCAATTCGAAAGAGGTCACCAGTCTCACGATGCCCTGGATCCAGGTCGTGAAGGTGTTGGGCGAGGCTGTTGCCAGCTTGACGCGGGTGTGCAGTGCTGTGCGGGCAAAGTTCGGTGACGGACGGAAGACTGGAATGCTGGACGGGCCGCAACAAACAGTCGAAAGACAACAATCGGAGAGGAACTGGGACAAGGCAATTAAAGCCGAGCAATACTGCAATCCAAGCCCCCAAGTGGATTTGTCACAATTGGAGCAAAGAAATGCAGCCTAATGATGAGGGAGGAGCAGAGGAGGATCGAGTTGGAAGAAAGTTCACGTTTAGGTGGAGAGCTGAGGGCAGCCCGGATAGGAGAAGTTGGGAGAGAGAGGAAGAGAAGGGGGGGAAAAAGTTCATAGGAGTGGTACAGCTGCACAGCTGGAGCGCATGGCCCGAACGCAAGTACACCCCCACTGTACCTGCTGGGAAGGAGGAGGCTGGCCAAGATTTGGGGCGTCTCTTTGGCACCGACAAGCGCCAACTACAGTGACAGGCTGTAGCAAGGCACTTGCTATCGGGTTCTCGTTGTGACTAACGTTCAAGCACTGACGGACGAGCTTTCACAGGATCCATCATTTGTTTGGCCATGAGGCGTCAAAATGGGTGGGGCGCTCGCTGTTGAAAGACAAAAACAAGGACTTGAGGGTGGGGACTCGTGCATGTACATGTGTACGGACTCGAGCAGCAGCAACAACTCAAAGGGCGAATCAGGGGCCAAGCCGACCAAGGAGTGGATATCCAATCTGCGCGTTGCATCATCCGTAATATGTACATACGGATTACATTTTATGTATGTACGGATTATTGGCAAGGAGAACGCATATGTAAGATGCGAGGCTTCATATCATGGTTGCCAAGGTCAACAGGCAAGGCAGGCTGCAGCAGCGTCGGAGACGAGGCCGAAGCCGAAGAATGCCTTCCGCAGCACGAGAGGGAGCTTCGCACGTGACCCCCCCCTTCCATCAACAAGGCTGGCAAGCTTTCTCAGCTTTCATTGTTGATGTTCCCAGATGCATTCATCACCCTGGGTAACTCGTACATACATACATACATACGGAATAGGTGCTCTTTCCTGCGTTGGGTGCTTCGGTGGTTGGAGGAGATGGCGTCACTGGTGGGGGCCAGTGGGCCAGTGGGAGCGGCCACCGGAACCAGATGCCACCTGCTCGATCTCGATCTCGGAAGAACTCCATCCGTGTCAGGCACCAGTTGCTGATCCAACGCATCCTGAGCGTCTCTGCATGTCCTGTCCTGTCTTGTCTTGTCGTGACAAGTCGAGACGACAAAGAAGCCAACTATCTCCGTGCCCCGCCGTAATCATCGCGTCACAAACGTGTCACAGATCGTTCAGCTGCAGAGAAGGAAAGACGATGAGTCTGCTGCACTCCACAGCATCTATCTTGTGCGCAGACAGATACTGCGGATTGCTAAATCCAATTTCCCAGTCTCATGTCACATGTGTCACCCCCCCGCGTCAGACCAGCAACCAACCCAACCATCTTGGGCATCTCCATGAATTTGCATTCCAACCTTGATCCCTGGCATGAAGAATGATTGGCCCACCGCCTCTCACGCCAGGACAACAAAGCCCCCGAGCCCCCGGCCAAGTGAACACTTTGGCATGGATGAAGAAAGCTTGATCTGGCGCTGGCGCACTTGGTGCAGATTGTAGCACTCCCATCTCCTGGCGGTGAACTCGGTACGCCTAGATACATACACTGCCGGTTGGACAAGATCTCCTGGTTGTTCTCAACATGACTGATGCAATGTGAGATTGGAGACGCCACCCGCCCCGGCGCCGAGAAGCACACGGCCAGCTCCGCTCCGGGATCCTCGCCGCCGGCACCACCAACGACACGTACCCGACGGGCAGTCAGCTGAGGACGGGCCATCGTCAAGTGTTGCAGAAGCCAGGGCGCATCATGGCATTTCGAGCCGTACAGAACAGAATTAGTCCCGCAAGCACGTTTAAAAAATCTTTTTCTTCATCCCCTTTTCAAAAACCCGTCGCCAACTATACTCATTTCTGACCCATCATACCCAGCCGGACAATGACCCCGTACGAAAAAAGGTACAAGTATTCCATCCCACGACTCAAAGCACGGCGTCGTTCCGCTGCCTACTTTGCCCACGCATATGGTCGTGTTTATTTCAAAGTACCTGATGCTAACCAGTTCCCAGTGCCCCCCTCCTGAAGAAAAAAGAAGGAATCTGCATGAGAAATTCCAAGCCAAAATTCCCAAAATAAATACACACGAAGCATATCCTCCAGGCATGTCCTCCAGGCATGTCCTCCAAAGCATGTCCTCCAGGCATGTCCTCCAAAGCATGTCCTCCAGGCATGTCCTCCAAAGCATGTCCTGTGATCCATATATCGCGTTCCGTACTACTTACTTCTCGGGCGTTCTAGTCGGGCTGCCCTCCTGACTCCCGTTCGAACTCTCGATGCTCTCCACCATCTGCAGCACTCTCCCCCTCGGCTTCTCGAACCGCACTGCTTCGGCCGTGAAGACTGCGCCCGAGAACCTCCTCCCCGAATCGTCCGTCGAGTGGCTTCTCCGCCCTCGCTCCCTCTCCCTCTCCCTCTCCTTCTCCCTCTCCCTCTCGGCAGAGGCGACGCTTTCGTCGCCCGACTTTTCCGGGTCGACGAGCTCGGCCGTCTGCGGGTCAGGTAAGCCCCCGCTCGTTTCCTGAAGCTGCGCTCTCTTGGTCAGTGTTTCGTGCTCGTGCTCGTCGTCGTGCTCGTCGTCGACTTCCTCGCCGCCATTAACGACGCGAAGTCTTTCCTTGGGCACGGTGAACATGACCTGTACGAGACGTTGCTCGACGGCGCGCTCAATGTCCCATTCGTTTTCTTGCGCCGACAGGCCTGACCCTCCTCCGCCTCCTTGGGCCCGCGCGTCGGCCTCCCAGTCCTGGCGGCCCTGCTTCCTTCTAAGAAGTTCGCCGCGGAGACCTGCGCGGGGCTCGTAGTCGCCGGTAGACGAGTCCATCTCGGGGCCGTCGCGCGCGAAACTGCGTTCCGGGGACGCAATGGGCGGGGGCCCGCTGGATTGGGAGAAGACGCGGCCTAGAGAGCCGAGCCAGCCTCGTCGAGGTTTGGTTTTGGACGGTGACGGAGGAGCGTCGGGCTCATCTTCTTCGTCTCCGCAGCCAGGGGTGTGGGACGGGCCTGTCGCGCTCAGCAATGACGGTCCCTCGGCTTGAAGAGTCCCGAAGCCTGAGCGCGCCGTGTTGTAGCTGCTTGATGATGAGCTTCCCGGTTTGGCATGGTCCGCGCCTCCCAGGAGCGTGCCTCCAAAGAAACCACCGCTTGCTGCGGATCGTCGGTTGGACTGCGACCTGCGCAGACTGTCGGCCGTGCTGCGGTTGGAATCGGAAAGATTGGAGCCGCTTCTGGATTCGTCGTCCCTCGGGGCTGTGGAACGAGTTGAGTTTCGGCGGGTGGGCGAGATGCGGCCCTTGCGGGAGGAGTTGTACCTGTCGAGCAAAGAGTCTGCCGCGTCCACGTCTGATACCCAGTCCTGTACGTCGGGGTCATAGTATCGATGGCTCTCGGAGTTGGGTGTAGCACAGGACCTGTTTATGGGGGGGGACAGGACGGGCGGCGCGTTGCCCGTTGGCGTGAGGAACGGATCAGAGGGGGCTTCTGATGTGGGCGTCAATGGTTCCGCATCAAGTGGATGATGATGAGGATTATGATGATGATGATGATGATGATGATGATGACGATGCTCATGGTAGGCATGGTCCTCCTCGACATCTTCCATGATGGGATGAATCATTCCAGGTGGCGAGACAAATGCGTTGAGGCGAGTCTCGGCAGGCTCGTAGCCTCCTCTCATCGTTCGTGACATGACTGGCTTCCGGGTGATGACGGGACGGCCGTGGCCATCATCCAATGAGGCTTCTGCTCCGCGGAGAGATTCATACCCTCTTGAGGATTCCCCTGCTGCTGGACCGACCGAGCCTTCGTCATTTCTGGGCGGCGCAAACCAAGGGTATGATGCATTGTCTCTCTCCATCATCTCATCCGTGTCATGGGCAAAGTACTGGGCATCCTGGGCCATGGAGCTGGCCGCGAGTTCTCGAGACCTTTGGCGCTTCTTCAGCCGCAGTTTCCAAAGACATGTAGCAAGAATGACACCGAGCAGCAGCGCGAGCCCGAGGCCCAGTCCGAGGCCCAGCCCAAGACGTCTCGATTGCTCGGAGCCATGACGCTCTGGTGCTTCATGATTCCCATTGCTGCGCAGGCGTTTCCCAGAAGTAGGATTCGTGTAGGAATTCGACCACGACATGGATGTCACGTTGAAGAATCGTGGCGCGCCCCCGACAGCAGATGCCTGCCGCTTCGACGTCGCTCCGCCAGACGCAGAGGTTTCCCAGCCGCCATACACCATCATCACATTTCCAGGCAGCATGGCCGCTCCATGGCCATAGACTCCCTTCCCGTCGGGCTGCGCCGAGGGCACAGCCCACTTCCACGACGAGTATTTTTGGCTGAGCTTCAGCACCACGAGTTGCGGTTCGGCAGGCGTGCTGACATGGCCAACCCAGCCGCCCAAGACGACCACCGAGGAGCCATCTTCCGTCAACACAGCAGTATGGCCAGAACGACTTTCCACTTCGGTATCTCGCATGGCCAGGCCAGCAGCACTCGACGAATCCGGGCCCCCGATATTGATATACGACCACGACTGCTCGGGGAGGCTCCACACGGCCGCTGTGCTCATGTTGATGAATGCCTGCTGCGTATGGCCGCCCAGCAAAACGAAGCCGGCTTGCTGCGTGATTGAGGCGGCAATGTTGGTAATAGAAGCAGGGAGTTGCGTGAGAGTGAATCCGGCAATGGGCGTGCGTGGCCCAGACGTCGAGGCCACGCTGAGCGAGTACGCCGTATCCGCATCTTGACTGTCGGGAGCCAGGCTCATCATCGTATGAGTATAATTTGCACTGGCCTGCCAGCTGGTCTCGTTGGCCCCCGGTGAACTGCACATGCCGCCGTAAGTGTAGATGGTCGGCTGATCCATCGTGGGCGCCAGTTTTGACGAGAAGGCCAAGGTACCGCCCAAGAAATAGGGTCCTCGAGGAGAGCCTTGGTCCGCCGTGCCTGGTGTCGTCATCTTCTTGCTCCACGTGCTGCTTCCGCCCTGCCCTGGCAAAGTCGAGTAGCTCCATAGCGAGCCCGTTGTGTCATCGCAGGCTCCCGAGTACACCACGACCGACCCGTTGCTCGTTCGCGCGGCTCCAAACGCCGTCGTCGCAGGCGCGTCTTTGAGGAAGGGCAACTCGGACGTCACGGTCGTCAGTTGTGTATCGGCGCCCACTGTGCTCGAGTAGTCGAGTGCTGAGAACTGGACGCTTCCGCCATGACTCTGGGAGAAGACGTAGGCAACATCGGGTGCGCCGCAAACCGACTCGTTCCAGCAAGCAGCCGGCATGAGGATCTGCGTGGGTACATATGGGAAAACGTGTGCGGCCACTGTCGGGAGTTGCCTCACGGCAAGCCCAAGCCCAAGGGTGACTGCTGATCTGCGCATCTTGTCCCTGCTTTTGGCCTTGCAATCTCCCTCCCCAACTTGTTGGTGAAGCCTCTGATGGCCTCTCTCGATGGTGGATATTGTTTCTCCTCCGTGCGTGGCTCAAATCATGGTTGCGGTAACCGATATAGAACAGTCAGCGTACAGGCGTCGGTAGCAAAGTTCGACTCTCCGATCCGCACGCGCAAAATCAACAAGTCGGTGATTCAGACTTTGTGCAGCCTCTCTGCCCTTGTTTGCGTCCTCGTGTGGTCCTCGTGTGAAACTCGACCGTCTCCAATCCGTCACCCTGATTTCCAGCACAAGGTAGTGCAGCAATTGTTCTGCGCCGCGAGCCTTCGTGCCAGGCCCGTATACGGCTCGTGTCTGGACCCAATCAAAGCGAGAACCGTGTCATGTGTCAAGCGACAAAAAAAATGAGATGTTCGGGAAAATGCAATGGCTGCGCCGGTATAAACGTTGCGTTCGTTTCCACGGTCCGTCTCTTGGCGCCTCTCTGGGAACGTGTGCGAAATAAACAGTGATAACAGTGATAGCAGTGATATTTGTATTTGATATAGACAGGTTGAGGTCCAAGCCACGGGTGGAAAAAGCAAGCACTGCATATACGGCACCTACGGAGTAGTCGCCTAGATAACCGTATGTACACGTAATGTGATGGACCCTGTCTGCCAAGGGAGTGGTCGTTTTTTTTTTTTTACTGACATGGATGAATGAGTGGTGGGGGTCTGTCCGGTTACTGCTGAGACACTCGTTGTCGGGGCAACAGCATTGCGTCCACCCCTCCACCCCCTTGGCTGGCTCGCATGAGGAAAACAATCTCTGGTAATACGGATTAGTGTTGCGGTAGCATTCACCAATGAAATGTCATATCCACGAGGTGCTGCAATCTTCCAACGATGGAATCGGGGGAACAACGAAGTCATGTACACGAGGATTAGTATTGGTCTTTTCGCGACCATCCTCGACCGTACCGTGTTACACGTGCTTGTCGTAAAAGTTCTCAATCATCTAAGCTACATGAACGACTCGTATGTATGAAGACGCAAACATAATCGTTTCAGTATATAATCTTCTCCATCCTCATTATGACAAAACATTGCCCCGCAACTCAATACAAAATCAGCCACTGATTCTCACACACGTGTTGAGGCGTGTGTTCCTTGCAACCAAAGGTCTCGAATCAGACCATCGAAAAAGAAAAACAAAAAAAAAACCATGTCCAACTACACAGGGGGTATCAAGTCCAATTAACTAACCATTGATTCAAGTCTAGTAGTAGGCCTTCTCAGTGTAGATGGGAGGCAAGTTCGCCTCGTTGCTCAGGTCTTCAGACCACACGACGTTGTTCTTCTCGTCCAGTCGAGCGCCCTTGTCACTGATGGGGATAACCCTGCTGGTGAGCGCAATCTCGTGCTTGGAAACGCCGAGGGGATCTTCAGGGACCCAGAGATGGGGGGGCTCGCTGTTGACAGAGGGTGGGAAGTACGCGTCACGTTCCACGAGCTCACCGGAAGCCTGAAGCTGGGCAAAGTTGATGTCCTGCTCGCGAGGCACCATGTGTCGCAAAGTAGCGTAGTCGGAGAACAACCAGGGCTTGAAGAAACGAGTGAAGACGTTGCCCTTCGTCTTCTCCTGAACGCCGTAGTCGGTTCCGTCGAGGACAGCCTTCTCGCCATGAGTACCGTTGGAGCCGTTGGAGACCTCCTTGCTAGCCCCAGCAGCTCCGGCGCCGGTTCCGTGAGATTGGAATATCGCTTCTTGAGTCTCCAGCGTTCTGGGCAACCCCTGGAGAAGAGGGCTGATGCTTCGGGTAAACGTAATGTGGTAGAGAATAGTGAAGATAAGGAACACTGCCATCAGCGCAGCCGGGCCAGCTGCCTTGACGACGGAGAACAATCCAATCATGACAATCTCGCCAATGTAGATGCCAGTGAACAACTGTTTGAGAGCGCGGGGATAGATCAAACCCTGGGTGTCCACGGCGGTTTCAGATACGAACAGGATGTTATATCGAAAAGCAAGGTAGAAGAGAAACAGTCCCAAAGCTGACCAGAACAGAATGAAAGGGGCGATGACGGAGTAAATGATGCCTGGGGAGAAAGCATGTCAGCAACGGATTATGAGTGATACAAGGCTTCGTGATGGGGCCAAACTTACTGATGCAGACCATGTTGGTGTACACGGGAAGTAGACTGCCCCAGAGAATGGCGGAGAGAGAAGTCCACTTGGTATACTTGGCGCGAGGCGTGCTGGCGAGGAACTTGTACATGATTCTGAAGATGAACAAACCGACGACTTGCGTTACCGTGCTAGTAGCGATTGTGATTCCCTGAATCATGAAATAAGAAATGTAGAAGTTGGAGGTCGTCGGCAGAGTTTTCCCCAGCAGAGAAAAGACCATGCTAGGATTTTGAGCAATCTCGATGATGGCTCCAACTGCAGCATCAGCAACAGATCGCCACAGGAAGACTTGGACGACCTGGAAGACGAAGTAAGAGTTTTGAGTGTACAACTCGGCCTCGCTGTTGGTCTTGCACCCGGCAACTTTGGCCAACGCGCGCATGATGACGGGGACAAGTGACATCAAGATCGCGAGGGCCACCGATGGCAGCAATCCAGAGATGAAGCCCAAAATTTTCTACGTCGCACAAGGAGAGTCAGCACGATACTACAGCATTTCAAACAAGGCATGAACCGATGGTGGCGACCGTGTACAGCAAAGAGAACGTACCTCGGGAATGCTCGCAATCCAGGTAAGACCCGGGAGAGTTTTCAAGTAGTCAACCTTGGAAATGATGGCAACGACACCGACAGGAATGGCCCAGAAAATAATCATTGCGGCGATGGCGGCGCAGACGGCATAACGACGGATAATCAGTTGCCACCAAGGAATGGACAGGTTTTTCCAGATGACGTCCTGCGGTTTGACACCAATGGCCTTTGGACTCATGTGAAGAGCGTTGTGATGCGTGATGACCTGATAAGCAGCCTGCGCATCAGCTTGAGTGTGGAACTCGACGAAAACGGAGCCAATCTTGGTGAAGTTGCCATTCTGCTTCCATTCGGCTTGCGCTCTCTCGACTTCGGGAATGCTCTTTTCCAGCTCGGCTCGACCCCATTCGATGGTATCAACCTTCTTGCCAAACAGGCCCAAAGGACCAAGGCGGTGGGAAGGCCGCTTCTTGTCGGGCACCCATCGAGCGATGGCATTGCCAGTTTCAGCATCCTGCTCAGCATCGCCAGCGTTGCCGCCCTTCTTCAAAGCCTTGGCCCGAGCCTTGTTCACAGCCACAATCAGCTTGACCTCGGCGCCCTCAAGCTTCATAGCTGCCTTGTCTCGTTCTTCGACCTGCTTGTCCAGTTCGTCGGTTCTACCAGCGATCCACACATTCTTGACAGCATTGTTGAACATCTGGCGAATCTTGGCTTCATCCAAATACTCCTGGGGTACCGATGTGAAAAGAACAGTTCGAGCAGAGATGCGCTTGGCATAGTGGGGAGTTAACAGATACGCCTGGCGCAGGTTGATGTAGAAGATGCACTCGCGAGTGATCATGTACATGAGGAAGCCATATACAGCCCACGCCACGAAACAGTGGGCATAGAAGTAGTTTGGCTTCCCGTCAACGCTCACGTTACCAAAGGTCAGGATGTCTAGCTGCTGTCTTCCGGCACCGCCGGTGATGTTGATCGGGAACAAGATCGGCCAGGTAATGCACAAGCTCACAAAGCAGATGACGGCGCAGATCTTGAGATATCGCAGGAACAAGTAGGCGTCGAGGGTCTGATGCGTAAGCGCATAGGTATCGGGAAGTTTCCAGAAGGAGCCGAACCAATTGAGTAATCCGCCTGGCATCTCCGGACTGCGTTCACTACACGCAAACAACCGTTAGCTTGATGAATCTCGCTTCAACCTCGTGCGGTTGCGTTCCAACACGTACCTCCTACCGCCTATGTACGTACGCGGCGCATAAAATCGCCGTTGAGATCTTCTGAATATCAGGAACAGAGCGATCCAGACCAGGGACACTGCTAGCACGGGCCCGAGAGTCAAAATCATGCCTGCAGAGCAAATTGTTAGTTTCCGACAAAACAGAACCCCCGTGTTGGTGGATTTCTGACGGGGCAGGATTCACGTACCCCAAAGTGATTGAGGCTGGTTCTTTTCGTCCGACGCATTGCTGCCAGCGTTCTGGTCCGCGGGGGCATTCTCCTTGATCCAACTGATAAAGGCGCCCATCTTGAGCAAACAACAGCTTTGCGCTGCGGAATCGAGACGTGCTGCTGTAAAATCGAGGTGCTGACCAGTGTCGACGTTTTCGTGCCTGACGAAGAGCACGTTGTCGCGGTTACTTTGTGTCTGGCTGTTGTTTTCCTTGGCGCTCGATGCAATTGCGAGTCACCGACCGACGGGCAGGGTCTGGATAAGAAGGACTGAAGGGAGGGATGACAAGGGCAAGCCCAACATACAAGTAGTCAAACAAGGACAGCGAGCATACTTGTGTGTACACATGTAAGAGCCTGTCGGGCAGATCTCGCAGTAAAATAACGGAATCCACACGGATCAAACCCAAATCAGCTGCGAGTGGGTGGCCCAGGGTCGGCCAACTCGATCTGGAACTGCTCATCCACCGGTGCCCACTAATAAGTCAATGTCTCAGCCAGTCAAGGATCCAACACCCCTGCACTCTCGCCTTTCTGTTGCTGGGGCGTTTTTTTGACGAAGAAATGATCCAAAACGTGTGTTTACCATTTCCCATCCACTTCCAACACACCAAAACACCAAAACGTCGTCGCATCTGAGAAGATGAATTTCCTGATAACAATTTCTCGTCGCTGGGGTGGGTGCATGAGACGGATTGACGAGACCGGCGCAGGGGCAGGCCGCCACAGGCCCTTCCGCAAATCTGCTCCATACGTGCATGTATGTGCGGACGTAATCCGTACATACTTTAGCGAATAACCCTGGTTTCGTCCCACGACGCATGCAGTCTACCGTCTACCCAGTCTACCCCTGTCCAGCTGTGCGCTCCTTGTATTACTGTACTCGAACCGCACGCTGATCAGTGAGGGCGCAAACGCCGGCAGTTGAGAGAATCTGTAATCCGTAGTGTGGCACAACCACCCGAGAGGTGGCACAGATACAACAAGGAAGAAGCTCGATAAAAGTTGGTGAGGAGGAGTGCGGAGTGCCCACCCAAGTCGTCATGTCACACTGATCCCCGCTGTTGCGACCGTGCCATCATCATTGGTCGAGTTGAGGACCTTGGCTCGACGTCACAGATCTGGATAATGCATGGAAGCACTGTCCGTCATCGTCATTATAATTTAACACTGCCGATGTCGACAAGTTGGTAGCGTCGGGCTCAACCTTGATTGCTTTTTCCGTCTATAGTCTCTGGCGCTTCCGAAATTGGGCATTCGGCGGGGCCACGAGGACCGCGTGCATCAGTCAGCCAATTGCTTTTCGTGCAAGGAGTGACAACAACACTCTTATCGTCTTCTAATCGCGACCGTGGCGCAAACTCAAAATGCCCTCACATACGCAAGAGGCGCATTCCATTCCATGCCAAGCCCCTCGATGATTCGGCTTGGTGCCTGCATACTTAGGCCGCCACACATCACGGACGGCTGCGAAACTGGCAAGAGCGGATGGATGAGTCGACCTAAACACAACTTGTTCGATGAGATCTAAGATCTGCCAAGATCTGTGTCCAGACTCCAGAGGCAGTGCGTGCCACTCGGAAGATTAACCAAGGACGAGGGGGCAGCCGGTACAGCTCTTGGGACCCGATTCGGACTAGTGGCATTGTAGCTTCAAGTTGGTATCTTGCACTAGTAAATGGAGGCCTCAAAATGCTACTCCGATGCCCAACTTCAGATTGACCACACGGTCCCACGCACTTTGAGGTCAACATCAACAATTGTCTCGGAGCCTTCTTCAAGGGCTGGCCTCTCAAAAGACGCTACAAGGATGGGATATGGGGAACCGGCAAGAGCTTGACACGAATGACTGTGTAGGCAGTAGAACGCCACGGCACGAAGGTCCTGTCTCGAATTAATGTCGAAATGGGCACCGGCCGAACGTCGGGTGTCTAGTTCCGAATACTTACTGATCAAATCAACGTAGAGAGAACAGAAACACTCAATGGGTGTGAAAAGCCGTTGTCTGAGCCGAGTAAACATTGTCAACAAGGCTGTGCAATATCCCAGCGATCATCTGCAATTTATAGTAAGTTGGGTTGGCCACACCTAACATGTTCAGCTCAAAATGTTGCACCCACAAGGGCATAATCGATCCCTGCCGCACGATAGTCTTGCTACTTAACTAGCTAAGATAAGAGTCTACCCCTAGCTAGTTATTTTCTAAGATCTCTATAACTTTATAGTATATTTTAGTATTATATAAGCACC